>JAFMOC010000799.1:97500-142500 GCA_019802505.1 Corydoras sp. C115
CTCTATTGGAGAACGTCGCGGCCTGGGGCCTGGCCTCGCCGCAGCCTCGTGAATGTAACACCTGGGTTATCCAGAGTCAGAACTGTTCTTCGGCGGTCCAGCAGGTGGCGAACCATCAGGTTCTTCTCCCATAACACATGACTCTGGAGATCGTGGACCATGGACGCTGTTGGAACCAAATCATGGACCCAACGAAGAAGCAATAAATTAAGAGAACATGGTTCTGCTGGTGGAGAGGCACGGTGGGTGGAGTTTCCATGTTCTCCCCGTGTCCGCGTGGGTTTCCTCCGGGTTCTCCGGTTTCCTCCCACAGGCCAAAAACATGGATCAAGTCAATTGAGTTCTCCAAATTGCCCCATATAGAGTGTGTCTGTGTGAGTGAATGTGTGCTCAGCGATGGATTGGCGTCCTGTCCTGGGTGTATCTGCCCAGCGCCAGAAACGTTCTCCCCTGGATGGACATGGAGAACCACACAGCGACCCTGATATAGGATAAAGCGGAAGATAATGGATGGATGGATGGTTCTGCTGGTTTGAGACACCAGTTCCCAAGAAGAACCGTTCAGAGATGGCGCTGAAGAGGTTCCCGTCAACTATCAAGAACCAAACAGAAAAGTTCTTCCCGGTAACAAAGTTAGTGACGAACGTGATGGCGTTACCATGGTGACATTCATTCATTCATTCATTATCTTCAGCTTTATCCTCTATTAGGGTCGTGGGGGGGTTCCCCATGCCCATCCAGGGGGGAACGTTTCGGGCACTGGGCAGATACACCAAGGACAGGGGGGGCAATCTATCACTGGACACACACTCACTCACACACACACACTCTATATGGGGCAATTTGGAGAACTCAATTGACTTGATCCATGTTTTTGGACTGTGGGAGGAAACCAGAGAACCCGGAGGAAACCCACGCAGACACGGGGAGAACATGCAAACTCCACCCAGATGGGGATTTGAACCGGGAATCCCTAGCGCTGAGAGGAGAACATGCCAACCACTAAGCCAATCATGGTGATAGGAATTCCTCAATGGGGGACTGTTGCTGGACGTTTGTATTGGGTGAAGTGACGTGGAGGGTGTGTGTGTGTGTGTGTGTGTGTGTGTGTGTGTGTGTGTGTGTGTGTTCTAAGCAGCAACACTTCATCTCATGGTTCTCCAAAGTTCTACACAATGGAATTTAGAACTTTGTGTTTGGCCCCAATGGGGCAATCATCGCCGAATCATCACTTCCTGCACCGGAGGAATGAGTTTGCAAGTTTTGTATGTTCTCCCCATGCCAGCGTGGGTTCTCTCCGGGTTCTCCGGCTTCCTCCCACAGTCCAAAAACATGGATTCAGTCTATATCGACTGCTATAAATTGCCCCGACTAAATTGCCCCTATGTAGAGTGTGTATGTGCATCTGTGTGAGTGAGTGAGTGTGTGCTCAGTGATAGATAGCGCCCCCATCCCCCCGAGCTTCCATGTTCTCTCCGTGTGGGTTCTCTGGTTTCCTCCCACAGTCCAAAAACATGGATTCAAGGTGAATTGGCTGCTCTAAATTGCCCCTATATAGAGTGTGTGTGTGAGTGAGTGTGTGTCCAGCGATAGATTGGCGTCCTGTCCTGGGTGTATCTGCCCAGCGCCAAACGTTCTCCTCTGGATGGGCATGGGGAACCCCCCCCCCTCCGTGACTCTAGTAGAGTCCAGTTGCCATGGACGCCTGCAGTCGTGTGGTCAGTCTGTAGTTGGCGCTGTTGGTTCCTGTTGCATGATGGAGGGGATTTTCTGGCGGGAAAGCCTCACTAAACTTCCTGTTTGCACCCGGATGACCATATAAGGACATAATTCAGGCCCTCGGTGTTCTCCGGTTCGGGGTCAATAGGCCGCAGATCCGGGACTCCAGCCCTTCGGCTCCCCCTGCTGCCCCGGATGCTCCATTCAAGTGAATTCCCCCGTCCCCTCTGAATACTTCTGTTTCCGGACGCATCGCCCCCCGGGGGTCGTTTAGGGCCACGCGGACAGACCGCGTAGCGTTTAAAGGTGCGACGGCGTTTGTTCCGCTCGGCTTTCACCAGATGTGGGCAGCGCCGGCGTTCGGACGGAGCGCTCGCACCGCATGAGACGAGATGGATGAGGCCATATGGCCGAGGCCGAGCGGCGCGCGCATGCCTCCGCCCGCCGGGACGCCGGCGTTTCTGCTCCCGCCGCCTCCTGTTTGGTCCAGATGGCCGTCATGACGACGCATCCCTCACACCCACACGGGCCCCGGAGTCGTTACTCTGCCTCTAATGAGCCGCATTAACATCACTGATCAATAACCTCCCGAACATCAAACACGTTCTCATCGATCGCAGACCCGGGCCTCCACAAAAAGACTTAATCCTCTGCTGTTCCCCATGTCCATCCAGGGGAGAACGTCTCGGGCGCTGGGCAGATACACCCAACATATTGCAATTTTTTCCCGCTATCTTCTGCTTTATCCTCTATTGGGGTCACGGGGGGGGGGGGGGGGTTCCCAATGTCCATCCAGGGGAGAACGTTTCGGGCGCTGGGCAGATAGACCCAGGACAGGACACCAATCTATCGCTGAACACACACTCACTCACACAGACACACTCTATATGGGGCAAGTTGGAGAACTCAATTGACCTTGATCCATGTTTTTGGACTGTGGGAGGAAACTGGAGAACCCGGAGGAAACCCACGCCGACACGAGGAGAAAATGGAAACTCCACCCAGATTGGAATTCGAACCAGGAATCCCTAGCGCTGAGAGGAGAACATGCTAAACCACTAAGCCACCTTGCCGAAACATATTGAGGGGGGGGGGTTCCCAATGTCCATCCAGGGGAGAACGTCTCGGGCGCTGGGCAGATACACCCAGGACAGGACGCCAATCCATCGCTGAACACACACTCACACACACACTCTATATGGGGCAATTTGGAGAATTCAATTGACCTTGATCCATGTTTTTGGACTGTGGGAGGAAACCGGAGAACCCGGAGGAAACCCACATGGACACGGGGAGAACATGGAAACTCCACCCAGGTTGGGATTCGAACCAGGAATCCCTAGCGCTCAGAGGAGAACATGCTAAAGCATTAAGCCACTGTGCCGAACATATTGCAATTTTTTCCCACTATCTTCTGCTTTATCCTCTATTAGGGTCATGAGGGGGGGGGGTTCCCAATGTCCATCCAGGGGAGAACATTTCGGGTGCTGGGCAGATAGACCCAGGACAGGACGCCAATCTATCACTGGACACACACTCACTCACACACACACACTCTATATGGGGCAATTTGGAGAACTCAATTGACCTTGATCCATGTTTTTGGACTGTGGGAGGAAACCGGAGAACCCGGAGGAAACCCACGCCAACACGGGGAGAACATGGAAACTCCACCCAGATTGGGATTCGAACCAGGAATCCCTAGCGTTGAGAGGAGAACATGCTAAACCACTAAGCCACCGTGCCGAACATATTGCAATTTTTTCCCGCTATCTTCTGCTTTATCCTCTATTAGGGTCACGGGGGGGGGGGGGGGGGTTCCCAATGTCCATCCAGGGGAGAACGTCTCGGGCGCTGGGCAGATACACCCAGGACAGGACACCAATCTATCACTGGACACACATTCACTCACACAGACACACTCTATATGGGGCAATTTGGAGAACTCAATTGACCTTGATCCATGTTTTTGGACTGTGGGAGGAAACCGGAGAACCCGAAGGAAACCCACGCCGACACGGGGAGAACATGGAAACTCCACCCAGATGGGGATTTGAACCGAGAATCCCCAGCGCTGAGAGGAGAACATGCCAACCACTGAACTTTAACCATTTAGTATGCTTTAAATGCGATGTGGATGCTGCAGCCTATCCCGGTGCTGACTGAATAGAAGCTTGAGTGGAAATGTAAAGGTGGAGGAATGAGATGCTGATATGTGCAGCAGAGTGGCTTAGTGGTTTAGCATGTTCTCCTCTCAGCGCTGGGTAATCCCGGTTCGAATCACAATCTGGGTGGAGTTTCCATGTTCTCACCGTGTCCACGTGGGTTTCCTCCCACAGTCCCAAAACATGGATTCAAGGTGAATTGGATGCTCTAAATTGCCCCATAAGTGTGTGTGAGTGAGTGTGTGCTCAGTGATGGATAGCGCCCTAAACGTTCTACCTGGGTTGGACATGGAGAAATCTCCTACCCCCCCCCCTGCCCCCCCTCTGAGCTTCCATGTTCTCTCCATGTCGGTTCTCCGGTTTCCTCCCACAGACCAAAAACATGGATCAAGGTCAATTGAGTTCTCCAAATTGCCCCATATAGAGTGTGTGTGTGTGAATGTGTGTCCAGTGATAGATTGCCCCCCTGTCCTGTATCTGCCCAGCGCCCGAGACGTTCCAAGACTCCCCTGAATGGACATGGGGAATCCCCCCCCCCCACCGCCGCGACCCTAGTAGAGGATAAAGCGGAAGATAATGGATGGATGAATATTTTTGTTTGGGTGGCTTAGTGGTTGGCATGTTCTCCTCTCAGCGCTGGGGAGTCCCGGTTCGAATCCCGATCTGGGTGGAGTTCTCCCCGTGTCCGCGTGGGCTTCCTCCGGGTTCTCCGGTTCACAGTCCAAAAACATGGATCAAGTCAATTGAATTCTCCAAATTGCCCCATATAGAGTGTGTCTGTGTGAGTGAGTGTGTGCCCAGCGATAGATTGCCCCCCTGTCCTGGGTGTATCTGCCCGGCACCCGAAACGTTCTCCCCTGGATGGGCATGGGGAACCCCCCCTCCCCCCCCGCAACCCTAATAGAGGATAAAGGGGGAGATAATGGATGGATTGTTTGTTGAAGTGAGATTCATTCCGTTGCTGCGTCTCAGGGTATAAAATGGCGCCGACGTCGGCGTTTAAACGGTGGATATGGCCACCCGCCCGTCGCCTCGTCCGCGTCGGCGCCATAATCCCGCGGAGGCCGCGTCTCCGTGTGATGTGATTACTGACAGCTCGCCCGCTTAACGCCGACAGAATCCCATTTGCTTCCATTAATTTACAGAACAATAACGAACACGCAATTCAGTTTATCCGACCCGGCCCGGAAACGCGGAGGCAATTATTCTCCCGCGCCGCCCCTCCCCGCGCCTCCCCGCGCCTCCCCACCCCACGCCTCCCCACCCCACGCCGCGCCGCGCCGCTCCTTCGGCCCTGGATGTTCCTTTTGATTATTGCTTTCATTACTATGTTTAGCAGCTGCGCTAATTACAGAATTGATTAGATTTGCAATTGATATCTCTCGGTTGCCGGCGCGAAAGCAGAGAGGCGAATGCAATCGGAGCGGGCGGGCGGGCGGGCGGGCGGGCGGGCGCGGCGGGCGGATGAATATTCATTAATGATGTTCGCGCCGCTCCCCGTTTCATCTCGCAGCTTTACGAGCTTCCATTAACGAGAACAATCCGAGCTCCAGACGACGAGCCGGGGCGACGCCGCAGCCGAAACGCGCCGACACGCCACTTCGTTTCCATCGGCTGGTGAGAACGCGGGTGCAAACAACGAGAACGCGGCCTGGCGCCGGGCGGGGCCTTTCATTCGGCAGAGTGAGTTACAGCGCCCTCACCAGACGATCGGCTGATCCACGAATCCATAAATCAATAAATCAGCTGATCATCGGATGAACCCTTTAGTTACTGTATGAGTTCAAACGTGACGCGTACAGACAGGGGGCGACGTGGTGGCGGAGTGGTTGGCATGTTCTCCACTCTGCGCTCAGGATCTATTTTGGAATCCCGAGCGGGGTGGAGTTTGCATGTTCTCCCCATGTCCGTGTGGGTTTCCTCCGGGTTCTCCAGGTTTCCTCCCACAGTCCAAACACATCAATTCAAGGTCAATTGAATGCCCCTATATATATATATAACATATACTATGAGTGGGTCGGCATGGTGGGTTTAGCATGTTCTCCTTTTAAAGCTGGGAATCTAGGTTTGAATCCTATTCTGGTTGGCGTTTGCATGTTCTTCCCTCCTCTGGGTTTCCTCCCACAGTCCAACAACATAAATTCAAGGTTAATTGAATGCTCTAATTGGCCCCTACTTACACACACACACACACACACACACACACACACACATATGGGTTGGCATGGTGGGTTAGTGTTTAGCATGTTCTCCTTTTAACGCTGGGAATCTAGGTTCGAATCCTGATGTGGGTGGAGTTTGCATGTTCTCCCCACATCCATGTGGACTTCCTCTGGGTTCTTCAGGTTTCCTCCCACAGTCCAAAAAACATCAATTGAAGGTCAATTGAATGCTCTAATTGGCCCCTATATACTATGTGTGGGTCGGCACGGTGGGTTAGTGTTTAGCATGTTCTCCTTTTAGCGCTGGGAATCCAGGTTTGAACCCAAAACTGGGTGGAGTTCATGTTCTCCCCATGTCCGCGTGGACTTCCCCGGGTTCTCCAGTTCTTCAATGTCAATTGAATGGCCCCTATATATATATATATATATATATATACACACCATGTGTGGGTCGGCATGGTGGGTTTAGTATGTTCTACTTTTAACGCTGGGAATCTAGGTTTGAATCCTGATCTGGGTGGCGTTTGCATATTCTCCTCATGTCCTGGTTCTCCGGTTACATTCCACAGTCCAAATTCACCTTGAACATGAATTCAAGGTGAATTAGCAGCTCTAAATCATCCCTATCTAAATTGCCCTTACAGTATATCATGTATGTGTGTGTGAGTGTGTGCAGTGATGGTGTGCCCAGCGCCCGAGAAAAGTTCTCCCCAGGATGGGCATGGGGAACCATGAACCCCCCCCCCCAATCCCCAAAAGATAATGAGATGAGACTGATGATGGTCATGTGACCTGCATGTTACAGCGAGAGGAAGCCAGCAGTTTAACGAATGTTGTTCTTAACGTCAGTAAATAAACACGTGCAAGAAGGTCCCGTGTTAGATTCCCGCTGGGAGTCTGAGTGACGGGATAGGCTTCAGCATCCACATATGACTTAAATCATTATAAACGCTTCGGAGAATAAAATAATAGACGACGCGGCGTAAAAAAATGTAGCTCCTAAATAAACAGAGCCGCTCATATTTAAAGACTTTTTTTTTTCCCTCCCCGCGGTTCTGCTTTGGGTTCCGCGCCCCGCTTTAATCCCAATCATCCATCCGTCATCACCTCGTTCTTCACCTCTTTTGTCACTCTGCTGAAAAATATCAGCTTCAATTTCCTGCTTTTATATTGCTATCTAATATATAGAGGGAAAAAACATAAATCTTCCGAATTTGGCTCGCGCAAATCCAAACCCCTTTGACAGGGGGCGCTTGGTGAGGGGCCTCTTGATAAACATTAGGTTGTGAGTGATGGAAGCTCTCGTCCAATTTCAAGGTTACGTGGCAGATTGCATCTCCCCAAACATGAGCTGAAATTTGATTTAGGTGGACAGGTGTAGGATGAGCGCCCCTCCTGTGGACAGGCGCAGCAGAGCAATAAGCTCCCTCTGCAGCCCAAAACCATGTGGAATGAATCAAACGGGTAATGAGGGGCTTTCAGCTGCGGCGCTGATGTGCGAGAAGTTCGGTGTCTGTGGAGTAAACGACTTTCATTTACATTTAATAATAATAATAATAATTATTATTATTATTATTTATTATTATTATTATTATAATAATAATAATTATTAATAATAATAGTGGCGGCATGGTGGCTTAGTGGATGGTATGTTCTCTTCTCAGTGCTAGGGATTCCCAGTTCGAATCCCAATCTGGGTGGAGTTTGCATGTCCTCCCCGTGTACACATGGGTTTCCTCCGGGTTCTCCGGTTTCCTCCCACAGTCCAAAAACATGGATCAAGGTCAACTGAGTTCTCCAAATTGCCCCATATAGAGTGTGTGTGTGTGTGTGCGTGTCCAGTGATAAATTGGCGTTCTGTCCTGGGTGTATCTGCCCAGCGCCCGAGACATTCTCCCCTGGATGGGCATGGGCATGGGCATGGGGACCCCCCCCTTGCGACTCTAATAGAGGATAAAGCGGAAGATAATGGCGTTGCTGCAAGTTAATGGGACAAAAAACGGGCGTGGCGAGTTTTGTGTTCGTAGTTCAAAAATTGACCGAGTTACGCCACTTTAAAAATCCAATTTTCCCAATTTTGAAGAGTGATCCCGACCGAATAAAGAGTGCGATCACTCTGCGATTTCAGAAGGCCTGTCTGGCTTCATCTAGCTCTGACTTCCGCAAATTTTAATTTTGTAGCTTATAAATTGTCCGAGTTACGGGCATGCAAACTTCACCGTAATGCAAAATTTGCATTGGGAATTGTGTCTAGGAAAAACTAAAAATCCTCGGAATGTTTTGACCGATTCCTCTGCTGTATAAAAGTACTCAGCTCACCAAGATGAGTGAGCTGGACGTATCCTGCGAAAATCATCTCGATAGTTTAAAAATTGCAGAAGATGAAAGGGAGACAAAAATTGGGGAAAAATAAAAAGGTAAAATAGTGGGCGTGGTCAGATAGAAGGGTATCTATAAGCTTAGATCAAATCAATGGTCAGAATTTAGATTTAAAATGGCGTTGCTGCAAGAATATGAGACAAAAACTAGGCGACTTTTGTGTTCGTAGCTCAAAAATTGACCGAGTTACGTCGCGTTGAAAATCCAATTTTTTTTAATAGTAAATTAACAAAGCCAATTTTGAAGAGTGATCACGAGGGAACGGAATGTCCGATCACACTGCAATTCCAGAGGGCCGGTCTGGCTACAGCCGTCTCCGACGCCCGCGTCTTTGTAGGTCAAAAATTGTCCGAGTTACGGCCGTGCAAACATCACGGTAATGCAAAGTGAATGGGAATTTCGGGTCGGGAAAACAGGAATATCTCTGGGAACGCTTTGCCCGATTCCTCAGCTGAATACAAGCAGTCCTCTCAGCACTGAGCCGGACGTGTCCTGCGCAAACCGTCTCGATAGTTTGAAAATTGTGGGAGAAGAAAGCCAGACCAAAACGCTGGAATGCAAAACGGTAGCGTGCTCGCCGTATATGGTAATCTGATGAATACGTAATTAACGGAACCAACGGAACGTCCTCTGTATGATGTGAATGACCATGACGTCATTCCTCACATCTGTATATTTTTATCTCCCCATTCTTCTACAGACTAGAGCAGGAAGTCACATGGTTCCAGACCTCGGAGAATGTGGGCTCCGTTTCCATTCTGAACCCGCGGGTTCCAACCATTCTGGCTCTGACGGTACGCCGTGGGAGGAGCCCGAACCTTTTAAATCCCCCCCGAACCTGGCAGAAGGGACAGATGCGGCGAGTTAAAAAAGCGAAACCCTTCCAAACAAGGGCCGAGAGAATGAGACGGAGAACGGCGGGGCGTCTGGAAAATTCCAGCGAACTCGCGGAACACGCGTCGACGGAGCGCGGCCTTCACTTTGGCTAATTAAACGGCGCGACGCTCGGCTTTTCATGAAGAGCGCTCTTATTAAAACAAGCATCCCGACGAGATAAATGACTCGACGCGGCGCGCCACGGACCCCATTAAATCTGTTCTCTGGAGATGGAACGCGTCCAAACGCACAATCAAAGGATTGACTGGGATTATCCGCGATTAGAAACAGTCCCGGATAAATGACGAGATGACAGGACATCGCACGACCCCAGGATGAATTAGCAGCTGCGTTCCAGCCGCACACGTCCCGATGGCTGCGGAGGGGGGGGTGGACCTGGAGCTCCCTCACACCTCGCTCATCCTCCTCTGTGAGGACGGCGAACAGAATCCCAGAGAGGATCCCACGGTTATAAAAAGTATCGACCGCCGTCCACCGGTGACCAGAACCGGCATTCAGAACACTCCAGAGATGATGTCACTGACAGGTCAGGTTGTGGTAGGTAGTGGTGGTAGTAAAGGGGGTGGGAGGTGGTAGAAGTGGAGGTACCGCGGGTGGCAGTGATAGAGCAGTATCAGAGGGAGTAGTGGCGTTTGTTGTCGTGGTAGAGGTAGTATTTGTGGTAGTAGTGGAGGTAGTGGAGATAGTAGAGGTAAAAGAGGAGATAGTAGAGTTAGTAGTGGAGGTTTTAGTGGTAGCAGTGGTAGTATTCGAGGTAGTAATGGTGGAAGTGGTGGAGGTAGCAGTGGAAGTAATAGTGGTTCAGTCGTAGTAGTGGTAGTGGAACAGGTAGTATTGTAGTAGTAGTGGATGTAGTACAGGAGATAGTAGTGGTAGTAGTAGTAGAGGAGGAGGTAGTAGATGTAGTGTAGGTAGTAGTGGTAGCAGTTGAGGAGGTAGTAGGTGTAGTGGTAATAGTATTATAGGAGGTAGTAGGTGTAGTGTAGGTAGTAGAGGAGGTAGTAGGTGTAGTGGTAATAGTAGTAGAGGAGGAGGTAGTAGATGTAGAGTAGGTAGTAGTGGCAGTAGTAGAGGAGGTAGTAGTTGTAGTGGCAGAAGTAGAGGAGGTAGTAGTTGTAGTGGTAGTTGTAGAGGAGGTAATAGTTGTAGTGGTAGTTGTAGAGGAGGTAATAGTTGTAGTAGAAGTAGTAGAGGAGGTAGTAGAAGTAGTGGAGGTAGTAGTGGTAGTGGTAGGTAGTAGAGGAGGTAATGGAGGTAGTAGTGGTAGTGGTAGGTAGTAATGGAGGTAGTAGTGGTAGTGGTAGTGGTAGGTAGTAGAAGTAGTGGAGGTAGTTGTGGTAGTGGTAGGTAGTAGATGTAGTGATAGTAGTGGTAGTGGAGGTAGTAGAGGTAAACAGTGTGTAGTAGAAGTGGTAGAGGAGGTAGTAGTTGTAGTAGAAGTCGTAGAGGAGGTAGTAGAAGTAGTGGAGGTAGTAGTGGTAGTGGTAGTGGTAGGTAGTAGAAGTAGTGGAGGTAGTTGTGGTAGTGGTAGGTAGTAGAGAGGTAGTGGAGGTAGTAGAGGAGGTAGTAGTGGTAGTGGTAGGTAGTAGTGGAGGTAGTAGGTGTAGTGGTAATAGTAGTAGAGGAGGAGGTAGTAGATGCAGGGTAGGTAGTAGTGGAGGTAGTAGAGGAGGTAGTAGTGGTAGTGGTAGGTAGTAGTGGAGGTAGTAGTGGTAGTGGAAGGTAGTAGAGGAGGTAGTAGATGTAGTGATAGTAGTGGTAGTGGAGGTAGTTGAGGTAAACAGTGTGTAGTAGATGAACTCTGAGTCTCAGATCAGCAGATTAAACGTTCTGAATGTTCTGAACGTTCTGTGAGGGTTCCTCATTAATCCTCCTTTTTATTTTGGATTTTAAAGCCTCAGAATTCATTCACCCCAAAATTCCATCGCCGTTGAGTTCGGGTTCACCGTGCGAGTCTCTACCCCCCCCTCACAGCGCAGAACCCCCCCGCCGGTCCGCCGCCTCACGCTCAGGCTTTAAGGCGATCGACACTTGACCCACGTGCTCGAGTTTGGGCGCTAACTCGCGGCTCTTACATCGGCGCCCTTTCATCGGCGCTTCAGAGACGAGGACCGCCGGAGGAAAGGGTTCAGAGCCGAGGTCAGCCGAGGACCGCGGGTGGGGAACATTCACGGAACCAAACCCACACTCGAGTACCAGCAACAACACCGAGGAGTCGAGAACACTACCCATCATGCAGCAGGAATGCTTAATCCAGGAGATGAAGTGTGGAACCAAAAGAGTCAAATCCACTTGAACGAGTCAAAGGAATCAAAACGTTCCGTCAGATTTAGAACTCTGTTAATTATATAAAGACATGATCTGCGTGTACGTTATATATCCATCCATCCATTATCTTCTGCTTTATCCTCTATTAGGGTCGTGGGGGGGGGGTTCTCCATGCCCAACCAGGGGAGAACGTTTCAGGCGCTGGGCAAATACACCCAGGAAAGGATGCCAATCTATCGCTGGGCACACACTTACTCACACAGACACACTCTATATGGGGCAATTTGGAGAACTCAATTGACCTTGAACCATGTTTTTGGACTGTGGGAGGAAACCGGAGAACCCGGAGGAAACCCACGCGGACACGGGGAGGACATGGAAACCAAATTGGGATTGGCTGATAGGAGAACATGCTAAACCACTAAGCCACTGTGCCGCCCTACGTTATTTATTTGTTTATGTTAATTCGTATGTACGTTATCGTTATCAGGGTTGTGCGACCACCTAAGTGAGGCGTCGGTGCCTGGGTTCTGAGGTTCCTGGTTCCTTCAGTGCCACGCTAACGAAGGTGAACCCGTCGAGCCTCATTAGCTATGCGCTCGCACCATCGGAGGTGACGCCGGCGCCGCGGCTTTTTCGGCGGGGTTTTTATATTTAGTTCGGCTGATGTCAGCACCGTCGCACGCGCACGGCGTCACGTTCCAGCTCCGCACGTCAGACGAGCCAAGTGCCTGAGCCAAATGAATCGGCGCCAAATGATTCCTCACACCTTCAGGCAAAAAGAGCTCCGAAATAAACATCCAATCACGGAACACGAATCGGACCGGACTTTGAACGCCTTTTAAACGTGAGCTCCACCCCATTACATCAGACGAGATCAGACAAATGGCGGTGGTGATGGTGGATTGTGGTGATGGTGGTGGATTTGATGGTGGTGATGATGGTTGTAGTGGTAATGGTGATGGTGTTGGTAGTGGTGACATTGAGGGGTGGTGGTGGTGATGGTAGTGGTGATGGTGGTGATTGTGGTAGTGGTGATATTGGGTGGTAGAGGTGGTGGTGTAGTGGTGGTGGGATTGGGTATTGGTGGTAATGGTGCTGATGGTGATGGGTGGAGGTAGTTGTGGTGGTGGTGGTTGGATTGGGTATTGGTGGTTCTGGTGGGTGGATGTAGTTGTGGTGGTGGGTGGAGGTAGTTGTAGTGGTGGTTGGATTGGGTATTGGTGACTGTTGGATTTGGTATTGGTGGTGCTGGTGGTGGTGGTGGTTGGATTGGGTATTGGTGGTACTGGTGGTGGTGGGTAGAGGTAGTTGTAGTGGTGGTTGGATTGGGTATTGGTGGTGGTGGTGGTTGGATTGGGTATTGATGGTGGTGGTGGTTGGATTGGGTATTGGTGGTGGTGGTGGTGGGTGGAGGTAGTTGTGGTGCTGGTTGGATTGGGTATTGGTGGTGATGGTGGTGGTGATGGTTGGATTGGGTATTGGTGGTGGGTGGAGGTAGTTGTGGTGGTGGTTGGATTGGGTATTGGTGGTGGGTGTAGGGTGGAGGTTGATGTGGTGCTGGTTGGATTGGGTATTGTGGTGGGTGGAGGTAGTTTTGGTGCTGGTTGGATTGGTTATTGGTGGTGGTTGGATTGGGTATTGTGGTGGGTGGAGATATTTTTGGTGCTGGTTGGATTGGTTATTGGTGGTGGTTGGATTGGGTATTGTGGTGGGTGGAGGTAGTTGTGGTGGTGGTTGGATTGGGTGTTGGTGGTGGTGGAGGGTGGAGGTTGTTGTGGTGGTGGTTGGATTGGGTATTGGTGGTGGTGGGTGGAGGTAGTTGTGGTGGTGGTTGGATTGGGTGTTGGTGGTGGTGGGTGGAGGTAGTTGTGGTGGTGGTTGGATTGGGTATTGGTGGTGGTGGTGGGTGGAGGGTGGAGGTAGTTGTGGTGGTGGTTGGATTGGGTATTGGTGGTGGTGGGTGGAGGTAGTTGTGGTGGTGGTTGGATTGGGTATTGGTGGTGGTGGGTGGAGGTAGTTGTGGTGGTGGTTGGATTGGGTATTGGTGGTGGTGGTGGGTGGAGGGTGGAGGTAGTTGTGGTGGTGGTTGGATTGGGTATTGGTGGTGGTGGTGGGTGGAGGGTGGAGGTAGTTGTGGCGGTGATTGGATTGGGTGTTGGTGGTGGTGGTGGGTGGAGGGTGGAGGTAGTTGTGGTGGTGGTTGGATTGGTTATTGGTGGTGGTGTTCACATGGTCTCAGGAGTATTCTGGAATGTTATTGTTTGTAAGATGGGTGTTGGACTATCAATCAGAAGGCCGCGGCTTCCACCAGGTTCCCACTATGGGCCCCTGAGTGAGCCCCTTAAGCCCGATTGCCCTGGGGCAGCTGTATCATGAGCCGACCCCTTGCTCTGACCCCAACCATCAACGAGGGTTCCGCATGAACAAAACAAAAAAAGTATCTTCAATGTTCCTGGAGCGGGTTCTGTAGCCAAAGACGATCAAAGCTTCAGGAATTGAACAGAATAAACGGTGGAGCCGCGAGCAGAACAGGGTTCAGGGAGCTGTACGGCTCTTTAGAGCGAAGCCCACAGCGCCCCCGCCGCTGCCCCCGCCTGGTGATTTCAGATCGGCCCTTTTTTTTTTTTTTTTCCTATCAAATTAACGTCAGGGACATGCCACTCTGCATTAGCCTCATTAATGTCCTCGCAGTTCCTCCAAAATTAATGTCCTCTATTAAGAAATTAAATATTTAGACATCACGGAAGGCCGTTTTAATCCTCGCCCTCTCCGCACGGCCGGCTTGCACGCTCAGCTGTCTCCTGCTTACCGAACGGGAACGCCGGCTGTCATAAATCACCGCAACTTTAGTGCAGACCTCTCTGCTTTTAGCCCACTATAAATAGTTTACAGTTCTCGTGACGTATATATTAGAAAGCACCTAATTAATTGGCACATAAAATTCAAACATAAAGCTGCCGGGACGGTAAAACAAGCGCGCGTTGGCAGAGGGATGCGAGTCACCCGAGGGTCTGGGGAGGCCGGCCGTCGGGGGCCGGGCCGTCGGGGGCCTTTGATCAGCTCCTCTAATGCAGTCCTGACATCCTCACTGCTCCTGAACGCCAGCGCCTCCGTCCACCGCCGTCGGCTTTCAGGACATTAACCCCCGTGCCTCAAAGAGCCGCGAGGAACGGAGCGTGCACACCACCCGCCAAAGCACCGCTGAGGTCGTGGTAACGGTACCATCAACTAACAGAACCAGAATGTAAGGAACCAGAACTACAACGTTGTTCCATAAACTCAGTGTTGTTAATATACACTTAAAAGAGATAAAGAGGCGTCTGTGATGTCATTGCTTTTGGACCCTTTCCACGGGTTCCAAACTTGTTTCAGGAACTAAATTGTTCCTGGGACTGTGATAAACTTGTTTAGGTCCTAACTCAACGTAGGAACCTCTTCCAGGCCAAGAGGAAGGAGTAAAATTAGAGTTCCTGCTGACGGTGTGAATGCAAACAGAAAAAAAACTCTGGAATTGTCACAGTTCAGGAACTTTTCCAGAGGTGTCTGTGATGTCATTGCTTTAGGACTCTTTCCACGGGTTCCAAACTTGTTTCAGGAACTAAATTGTTCCTGGGACTGTGATAAACTGGTTTAGGTCCTAACTCAACGTAGGAACCTCTTCCAGGCCAAGAGGAAGAAGTGAAATTAGAGTTCCTGCTGACGGTGTGAATGCAAACAGAAAAAAAACTCTGGAATTGTCACAGTTCAGGAACTTTTCCAGAGGTGTCTGTGATGTCATTGCTTTTGGACCCTTTCCACGGGTTCCAAACTTGTTTCAGGAACTAAATTGTTCCTGGGACTGTGATAAACTTGTTTAGGTCCTAACTCAACGTAGGAACCTCTTCCAGCCCAAGAGGAAGGAGTAAAATTAGAGTTCCTGCTGACGGTGTGAATGCAAACAGAAAAAAAACTCTGGAATTGTCACAGTTCAGGAACTTTTCCAGAGGTGTCTGTGATGTCATTGCTTTAGGACTCTTTCCACGGGTTCCAAACTTGTTTCAGGAACTAAATTGTTCCTGGGACTGTGATAAACTGGTTTAGGTCCTAACTCAACGTAGGAACCTCTTCCAGGCCAAGAGGAAGAAGTGAAATTAGAGTTCCTGCTGACGGTGTGAATGCAAACAGAAAAAAAACTCTGGAATGGTCACAGTTCAGGAACTTTTCCAGAGGTGTCTGTGATGTCATTGCTTTAGGACTCTTTCCACGGGTTCCAAACTTGTTTCAGGAACTTAATTGTTCCTGGGACTGTGATAAACTGGTTTAGGTCCTAACTCAACATAGGAACCTCTTCCAGGCCAAGAGGAAGGAGTGAAATTAGAGTTCCTGCTGACGGTGTGAATGCAGAAAAAAAAAAAATCTCTGGAATGGTCACAGTTCAGGAACTTTTCCAGAGTGTAGTTCCTCTTAATAAGTGCCAAGAACTCTTGGCAGTTCGATGTTTTATAGGTTTGATGTGGGGAACTTGAGTGATCTCGATTCAGGAACACTGGACCCATGAGATGAACCTTCTTCTAGCATCGGTACAAACCCAATATTTAACTAAAGAGGTTTCTGGGTAATTGGAGGTTGTTATTGCAATAGATAGGGAGGGGGGAGGGATAAAGTTGGGGGGGTGGGTTGTAACTGTCAGATGTTCTCATACAGGAGTGTAACATGATCAAGCCCTGAAGTACGGCTGAAGTACGGTTACGTCCAGGACTACAATGTTCCAACGTTAGGTTGTCACTTTGTATCAGGAACTAAATTGTTCCTGGACTGTGATAAACTTGTATATGTCCTAACTCAATGTAGGAACTCTCCCAACCCAAGAGGAAGGAGTGAAATTAAAGTTCCTGCTGACGGTGTGAATGCAAACAGAAAAAAAACTCTCTGGAATGGTCACAGTTCAGCAACTTTTCCAGAGTGTAGTTCCTCTTAATGAGTGCCAAAAACTGTCCATCTGTCCAAGTGGAAGAAGGTCCATCTAATGGGTCCAGTGTTCCTGAATCGAGATCACTGAAGTTCCCCACATCAAACCAGTCGAACATAACACTTACAAATGTAAGCAAACAGTTTTTGGCACTCATTAAGAGGAACTACACTCTGGAAAAGTTCCTGAACTGTGACCATTCCAGAGATTTTTTTCTTTCTGCATTCACACCGTCAGCAGGAACTCAAATTTCACTCCTTTCTCTTGGGCTGGAAGAGGTTCCTACATTGAGTTAGGACCTAAACAAGTTGATCACTAACAATTTAGTTCCTGAAACAATAAGTTTGGAAACCATGGAACTGGTCCTAAAGCACATACAGGAGGACATCACAAGAAGCACATGATCCAGCCCTGAAGTACGACTGAAGTGCGGCTCCGTCCAGGACTCCCACATGTTCCAACAACGTTAGGTTCTCACTTTGTTTCAGGAACTAAATTGTTCCAGGAACTGTAATAAATTTGGTGACAACCCTGTGATTTAGGTCCTACCTTATAGTAAGAACTTTTCCAGCCTTAGAGGAAGCAGTGATATTAGAGTTCCTGCTGACGGTGTGAATGCAAACAGAAAAAAAAAAAAACCTTTCTGGAACGTTCCAGGAACTAAATTGTCATTTTGCTAACAAAGGTACTGCATTACAAGTTCCTGGAAATCGTGACTAAAGATCTGAATCCTGTAAAGCATCAGAATGCAGTTCCAGTACCGGATTATTACATCCCTCACACCAAATGTTTAGGTTCCTGTATCATATGTCCCACAAGGTTCCAGTGAGAGCCGGTTCTGCACGCGCTCAGCTCCTGTTTTCTTTGGATGATGATGATGATGATGATGATGATGATGATGGAAAACGAAGCGGCCCAGGTCCCGCCGCTTCTGGTTTCCGTGTACGAGGTGGAGCCGGAGTGATGACTGGTGAAAGCCCTGCACGGGGTGAAGGTTCTAATGCGGAGGGACGGGAGGCGCTCCGACGTTCCACAGGAGAGTGATTTGTTCGGGAACGGCATGAAAACGGCGTAACGCTGAGTGATGAGTAGCACTCTGCTCGCCGTTCCGCGTTCTGCTCGCCGTCCCGCGTTCCGCTCGGCTGGGCTTTCCCCCGCGACTCGTCTAAATTGGTGCCGAGACGCTAATGCACAACGCCACGCCGGCTGTTACCGCGCCCGCCGACTCTGCTCCCCTCCGGAACGTCATTAGGCCGCGGCGGGACGGAACCCCGGACGGCTCCGGAGTGAGAGGACGGACCCTCGCGTCTCGCAGAGAAATAAAAAGGCCGCATGTGTTTCTCATGAATGCCGAATCTGCGCCGAACCGTCCCGGACGTGGGGGGGGGGTTCCGAGCGCGGTGTGCAGACAGCAGCAATTATGAGAATTGAAAGAAGGAAGAAACGGAAAAGAGGACGGCGCTCGGCGGCGCGACCTTCCCGCGGCGTGATGGATTCAGAGCGCAAGGGCCCGCAACCAGGCGACCGGCGGCCGCGCCGTAATGATAGCTCTATAATTAAGATTAAAGACCGGGACGAGGCTCGGGGGACACGGCCGGGGGGGCGGGGCATGGTTGTGTAGGGGGTAAGGGGGGGGGGGGGCGTCTGCTGTCACTTCTTGAATAATTGGAGAAATCCAGGTCGCACTCGCGGCCCTCTCGCGGGCCGGCGGTCGGGACGTAGTCGGAGACGTCGAGGGTGGTGGCGCTGTGTTAGTACAGGAACATGAGCCACCACAGGAAACGCGTTCTCGGAAATAAGACGGGGGGTCGGGGGAATTAGGGGAGGTTCTGGAGAGGATAAGTGGAGGTTCTGGTTCTGGATCTCACCTGCGGTTTGTCTGTGCGTTGTGTCTCTACTGAGGAGAGACAGAACCGTGGATCAGATTCACGTATTTGGGGTCTGGGGCAGCATGCCGGCCTCCGGGTTCAAATCCCGATCCGCTTGGTGGGGTCTCCATGATCTCCTCAGAGGACTAAAGTGGAAGATGATGGACGGATAGATTTAGGTTCTACTTCACGGTAGGAACTCAAGAGTTAAGAGTAATATTAGAGTTCCCGCTGACGGTGTGAACGCGTCTCTCGGCCGTACAATACCACACCTCTCCTTTACCTCTGAAGCCTGTCCCGTCACCATGATCTCAGTGGAGAACCCGCTCTGGAACCTCTCTGTCAGAGAGGAGATCACCTGAACATGTCTCCTCTGTTCAGAGAGATTTTAGTATTTGTGGCAACTGTTGTTTATGGTGGTGGAATATCGGTGCCCGGCCTTAGTGCCTGTTGTAAACGGAACGTACAGATCATTGGAGTTGAGGATCACCTGAACACCGTGTCTCCTCTGTTCAGAGCTGCTTTAGTTCTCCACACTGTCTCATCGAAAAAAGTCAACCAGAGAGGCAGCAGATTGAGTTCTAGGCACCGTCCTGCCGTGGGGCTGTGTGTTCCATGTAAAAGTCACCGCATTAGAACTTGGCTCCAGATTAAAGGGTGAGACGCTCAGCGGAACCTCTGAAGGACAGGGCAGGTGTGAGGTGAAGCCTCCTGAGAACGCAGAGAACCGAGACGGGGTCGGTTTACACAGAGAGACGCGGAACCCCAAAATAACTGTTGCTATAACTACTATAAACCCTTAGAAACAGTTGACACAACCACTTTGATCCCTCATCAACAGTCGCCACAACTACTGTAATCCCTCAGAAACAGTTGCCCCAACTACTATAATCCCCCTTATGAACAATAGCATATCAAATTTTATTTACATTACATTTGCATTTACGTTTAGCAGATGCTTTTATCCAACGCGACTTACTAAGCGAGCACAGAGTTGGCCACAGCGCCCCCTGGATTATTGATCTGAAGCACAACCTGAAGCACACTGAGCTACCACACGCGCCTATATAAATGCAGGTAGGGTAGGGTAGGGTAGCTCAGTGGTTAGGGTGTTGGGGATTATTAATCTGAAGGTTGTGGGTTCAAGTCCCAAGTTCACTGAAGCTACCAATGCGGGATCTTGAGCATGACCCTTAACCTTAATTGCTCCAGGGGGCGCTGTGTCGTTGGCTGTGTAAGAAATCAGCTGACCCTACCCTACCTGCATTTATATAGACACGTGAAGTAGCTCAGTTGTTAGGGTGTTGGGTTATTAATATGAAGGTTGTGGGTTCAAATCCCAAATCCACTGAAGTTACCAATGTGGGTTCTTGAGCAAGACCCTTAACCCTCACTTCTCCAGGGGGCGTTGTATCATTGGATGTGTTAGAAACCAGCTGACCCTACCCTACCTGCATAGGCACATGTGGTAGCACAGTGGTTTGAGTGTTGGGATTATCAATCTGAAGGTTGTGGGTTCAAATCGCAGGTCCACTGAAGCTACCAATGTGGGCTCTTGAGCAAGACCCTTGACCCTCACTTCTCCAGTGGACGCTGTATCGTTGGCTGTGCTAGAAACCAGCTGTTGAGTGGATTTGAGTAGTGGGATTGAATCGGGACTCATCCGAGCATCTCAGGACAGACTCCCTCCGAACAGTCATCCAGATTAAGAAATTATGGAAAGCCCCGTAGCGGAGTTCGATTCATGGGGACGTGCGGGGACGTCAGGGCAGAGTTCTCCTCGTCGGCTTAATCACTCCCGGTAAACTCCTCTTGATGTTTTTTTTTTTAAGTCGCCGCGAAATAAACAGCTCAGAACCGACAGGACACGTCCCGCCACGGCTGAGGAGCGCCGACGTCTCCGTCCGCCCCCTCTCAGACGGCTCCCGCTTCGCAGATTTATTCCGTATCTTTCCTTAATGCCCAAATTTGGAGTCATCACGGCGTAAATGCGAGCGGACGGGGATCGGGAGCCATTAGCATACGTCTCCGCAGCCGGAGCGCCGCAGATCCGAGGCTCCGGCGCCGAGCGGAGATCCGTCTCCCGTCAGTGACACGGGAGAATTGTGTTAATGTTCCGCCGGCCTTATCGTCCCGGGGCCGGCCTCCTCCGCCGTCCGTGTGTGTTAACTCCATTTTCCGGCGGGTGTCAGATAAAAGGCGCCTCCTGACATCCGCCCGCCTAATTCATCAGCCGGCTTTTGTATATTTACACACCTCTATTAGACGGATGGCTGACGGGAATTCGATTACGGAGGCGCTGGGAGAGGGACGCTCGGAGATAAGGCCTCGTTCAGACTCAACAGCAAAATAAAGCATTTACATATCACGCCGTAAGTACACATTAATATCGCGCGTCCTCCGAGAGAACACCTGCCGCACCTCCCATCTGATTTATATACGCACCCCACCCCTCCACCCACCTCCTTCAGACGAAGACGGAGGCAGCAGAACCGCGCCGTCTGAAGTGGCGGGTGAAGCAACCGTCAAGCGCTCGCGTCCGATCGGCAAAACGCACCGGGACTGGAGGGGGCGTCGCGCTCCCCCGGCCTGTGATCGGGTGTGACGCACCTGACCATCACTCAGCGCCTCGAACCCTCACCTCTAATGATGTGTACGTTCCGTTCACAACAGGCAATAAGGCCGGGCACCGATATTCCACCACCATAAACAACAGTTGCCGCAACTACTAAAATCCCTTATTAACTGCGGTTGCCACAAATAAGATAATTCCTCACAAACAGTTGCCACAGCTACTATAATTACTCATCAACCGCGGTAGTAGGTTTTAGTAGTTGCCACAACTATTTTAATCCCTTATAAACTGCGGTTGCCACAACTACTATAATCCCTAATGAACAGCGGTTGCCACAACTAAGATAATTCCTCATTAACAGATGCCACATCTACTATAATCCCACATAAACATCAGTTGCCATATATACTATAATCCCTCATAAACCGTGGTTTTCACAACTACTATAATCTCTCATAAAAAGTTGCCACATCTACTATAATCCCTCATAAACATTAGTTGCCACAACTAAGATATTTCCTCATTAACAGTTGCCACAACGACTATAATCCCTTATAAAAAGTGGTTGCCATAACTACTTTAATCCCTCATAAACATCAGTTGCCATAACTATAATTCCTCATAAAAAGTTGCCAAAACTACTAAAATCCCTCATAAACAACATTAGCCACAACCAAGACATTTCCTCATAAACAGTTGCCACAACTACTATAATCCCCTTATAAAAAGTGGTTGCCATAGCTACTTTAATCCCTCATAAACATCAGTTGCCATAACTACTATGATTCCTCATAAACAGTTGCCACAACTACTATAATCCCTTATAAACCGCGGTTGCCACAAATAAAATAATTCCTGATAAACAGTTGCCACAACTATTATAATCCCTTAAAAACAGCAGTTGCCACAACTAAGATAATCCCTCATAAACATTGGTTGCTACAACTACTATAATCCCCCATATAAACAAGGCATATCAGACTACCGTCCCACGTTTGACGTGTCGCTCGGGAGCCAATCCCGTCCACCCCGTCGTCACGGGCAACCTGCAGAACAACGCGGAAGCCCGTCCTAATGGCGAACGTAACCCGTGTGCACGCGAGTCGCTGAAACGCAGGGCAGACGGCGCGCTCGCGGGCACCCGCTCGTCCAAACGCAATTTGAGATGATTGAAAGCGTTTTGATTTGGAAGTGTATTCTCTTAAGCTAAGTGCTCCCCGAGACCATCAAGGAAATTTGATTGCTTCATTGAGAGCGGAGAGAACAAAGCAGGTTTTTCAGCCCAAAATCACATCAGATCTAATGCCTCGATAGAAACACGTGGGATCGGACGCCGCCTAATTTCATTGCCGATGCAATTTTCTGATGGCATTTCCTTTAACTCCGCCGTCCAGCCCTCAGATAAGATTGCTCAACATCAGCGTGAGATTGATCCAAATCGCAGTCATTTTCAGAAGTGGCCTCCCCGCTTCCGTTCCGCGCGGATAATGGACCCGGCGCGAGGCACTCCCCCGCGGCTAACCTTCAGCGCGGTCATGGCTTCGAGCTGGCCGCGCCGGCCGACCCCGTCGTACGAGATAAGTGGCGAATCGATGAGGGGACGATCCGCCATCTTGGCTCTGGCTAGGGGGTTGGTCGCCTGCCTCTCGGTCTCGCGGCCATGGCGATTGACGCGAGCGCTTTTTCCGGGTCGCGGGAAGGACTGGACTGCGAACGATAAGCCACATCCTGTTGATCACACGCAGGTCGGAGGCCACGCGCCACGCCCGCCGGATGGACCGCAGTAATGTGCTATTGATCTGGCATGGATGGTTCCGTCGCCGGAACGGTGAGGGCCCGGAGCAAGAGGGACAAAATTAATGGCATGTATACAGGACATGGGGAGCGGGAGTGCAGGGCGACGATGGAGAGGCAGGTGAAACGGACGGCTTTGGGTGGTCATTAGAAATAATTAACTACCTACCTACCAGGTTAGGTTAGGTTCTACCATCAATTGAGGTTCTACGTTGGGGGTCTGTTCATAATATCACCATATAATGGCACCAAAAACACAGGAAACAGCCAACGAAGACCCCTGTAGGCGTCGCAGGAAGGTTCTCCAGTGGGGGTGACCTGCTCTGGATTAGGGGAAATGAGACGTAGGGTGGGGGTGGGGGCAAGCAAAAGTTCCATTCCGGAGAATGGAATACTTTGGGATTTGCTGCTCTTGATTGGGCATGGGCAGCGGCACACAAGTGGTCAAGCAGATCTTTGGAACCTGTGGGCCAATGGCGGTGAAGGCGATGGAGGATGTGGTAGCTCAGAGGTAAGGGTTGCCAGGAGAACCGCACTTGTCTGACTGCCGAGTGTTGTTATGGTGTGGGGTCGTTTTTTCAGGTGCTGGGCGTGGCGCCTTGGTTCCAGTGAAAGGAACGCTGAACCTACCTTGGCTTTAGACTGCATTTAGAACCCAGACCTCGGCCGAATGCACCAAAGTGACCACTGGGTTTATCTGCAACGACGACAGCAACTCAGCCACCAAGTGGCAGACCACGTGAACTGATGGACGCCGACGCCACACATAGTGCGAAGAGGTCGGCAATTTTCGAGTCGATGACTACAGAACTTCACGTAGCCTTCAGGTGAACTCAAGAACCGTGTGCGGAGAGCTTCATGGAGCGGGTTCCATGGTCCAGCAGCTGCATCCACGCCATACATCACCAAGTGCAATGCAAAGCGCCAGCTGCAGTGGTGTAAAGCGCACAGTCACTGGACTCTACAGCAGTGGAGACGCGTTCTCAGGTGCTGGGCGTGGCGCCTTGGTTCCAGTGAAAGGATCTCTGAACTCTGAACCTCCCCTGGCTTCAGACTGCATTTAGAACCCGCACCTCGGCAGAATGCGCCAAAGTGACCCCTGGGTTTATCTACAATGACGACAGCAACTCAGCCACCAAGTGGCAGACCACGTGAACTGACGGACGCCGATGCCGCACATAGTGCGCAGAGGTCGCCAATTTTCAAGTCCATCACTACAGAACTTCACGTGGCCTATAGGTAAACTCAAGAACCGTGTGCGGAGAGCTTCATGGAGCGGGTTCCATGGTCCAGCAGCTGCATCCACGCCATACATCACCAAGTGCAATGCAAAGCGCCAGCTGCAGTGGTGACGCGTTCTCAGGTGCTGGGCGTGGCGCCTTGGTTCCAGTGAAAGGATCTCTGAACTCTGAACCTCCACTGGCTTCAGACTGCATTTAGAACCCGGACCTCAGCCGAATGCACCAAAGTGACCTCTTGGTTTATCTGTTCTTTAAACATGGATTTGAATCTTTTTAGAAATAAATTACTACGGGAGCAAAAAAAAAAAAAAAAACTGCTCGCATTTCGTCCCACTGTTCCCTTAAACTGCCAGGCCTTTTTTTTTTCTCTTTTTTTTTTTCTTTTTTTTTTTTTTTTTTTAATCCTCAATGCTTTGATGGAATGAATTCAATTAGATAGAGTACACTACAAAGATGAGCGGAGGAATCCGGGCCTTATTATGAAAAAAGCCTCGCAGATAATGATCCACTTAAAGAGGGGCTTATTAACATAATTTGATGCAGATTGCTGATTGTAATTTAATTTGGGAGATAGCAAACCCAATTATACAAAGGAAAACTTTGGGGAGAGAGCAAGGGAAAATGTCACGGCGCTAAATTGACAAATTTCTCAGGATATTTCACTCGAGCGACTCGATGCAACGGCGCGTCTCCGTTAGCGGGCGCGGTCGGAATGGCCCGGCGGTCTAAGGCGCCAGACTCAAGGGATCTCACCTTCCACATGAGGGTTCTGGTCTCCATTTGGAGGCGTGGGTTCAAATCCCACTTCTGACATCATCTTTTGGGGCAGTCGTGGGCTTGTGGTTAAGGAACCGGCCTTGTGACCTGAAGGTCTCCGGTTCGATTCCTGGTCCCACCACATACCATGGCTGAAGTGCCCTTGGGCAAAGCACCTAACCCCCAATTGCTCCCTGGGCGCCATATTCAAGGCTGCCCACCGCTCGTGGCACATGTGCTCACTTAAGTAAAAAG
This sequence comes from Corydoras sp. C115, assembly GCA_019802505.1. NCBI lineage: Eukaryota > Metazoa > Chordata > Actinopteri > Siluriformes > Callichthyidae > Corydoras > Corydoras sp. C115. Next base: position 122,531 of record JAFMOC010000799.1, read on the forward strand.
TTCCGTGCAGGTTTGGAGGGGGCAGGGTACTTTAAGAACTTGGGTTTAAGGTACGAACAGGACATTCTTTGTTGTCTCCTCTATTGTCTTATATGATAAGCCATAAAAAAATAAGATTATTTAGAGTTAGATACCGTTACGATCGCGGTGTGTCAAGCAATAATCGGACGACCTCCGAGGTTAGATGCACACAGATCTTTCATAAACAAAAGTAGACCTCCGAAATACGTCTGGGGTGAAGGAACCAGCACAGGAGTCCTGACCTCAACCCCATAGAACATCTTTGGCATGAATTGGAGCGCAGACTGAGAGCCAGGCCTTCTCATCCAACATCGATGTGTAACCTCACAAATGCACTTCTGGAAGAACGGTCCGAAATTCCCATCAACACACTCCGGAACCGCGTGGACAGCCTTCCCCGAAGAGTTGAAGCCGTTCTAGCTGCCAAGGGCGGACCCAGGTGATCTAGAACCCTATGGATTAGGAATGGGATGGCACTTAGGATCAGGCTCTGCTTGGCCGTAGAGTCAGAGGTACCTTTGACACGCCAAGCCATGCCATTCATACGCAAAACCGATGGCGGCGTCCCACAAGGTTCGGTTCTAAGACCTTTATTGTTCGTACTTAATGCCTCTTGTGTTGAGACTCTCTTAGTGACGGGCTCTGCGGCACATCTGCATACCGGATCACCGCCTTTGAAGTCACCTGCAGTGGGAATTCTGGGAAATGATGATAAGATTTCATAACCGTCCGCGTCCGACCGCAGCACACGGTTCCCGAACACATGTTCTGCTCGTTACATCATAACCTCGCGACTGCCATATTGGATTAAGATGGGTTCTGGCCGCGGTGCTGTCTGGTGAGATCGCAGAGTGGGCTGACGTACAGAACCCGGGAAATCGGTTAATCAGTTTCATACCGGCGGAAAAAAGAAAAAACGAAAACGAAAGGCGGTTGAGCTCAGTGACCCGAACTCGGATGTAATTGGAATCAGCCATGCGGACGATATAACGCTTTAAAAACGCTGAAATTAAAGCTGATCAACGGCGACGGCGCACCGACGCTGTAACCGATGGCGAGGACGACGCCTCATACGGGTCTTTATTGTGTCTCGCTCCCGAAGATGTTCTCGAAGCCCGCGGTGCTCCATAAAGGAGTGGAAAAGCACGATGGGTCAGATAATAAGCAATATGATCGCAGCGTTATAACCTTCATTCATTCATTCATTCATTATCTCCCGCTTTATCCTCTATTAGGGTCGCGGGGGGTTCCCCATGCCCATCCAGGGGAGAACGTTTTGGGCGCTGGGCAGATACACCCAGGACAGGACGCCAATCTATCACTGGACACTCACTCAGACACACTCTATATGGGGTAATTTGGAGAATTCAATTGACTTCATCCATGTTTTTGGACTGTGGGAGGAAACCGGAGAACCCGGAGGAAACCCATGCAGACACGGGGAGAACATGGTAACTCCACCCAGATTGGGATTCGAACCGGGAATCCCTAGTGCTGAGAGGAGAATGTGCCAACCACTAAACCACCGTGCCAATTAATAACCTTCAATAACTATTTATTCCATGTGAGTTGCGCCCCTCGGCACGGTGGCTTAGTGGTTAAGCATGTTCTTCTCTCAGCACTAGGGATTCCCAGTTCGAATCGCAATCTGGGTGGAGTTTCCATGTTCTCCCCACATGGGTTTCCTCCGGGTTCTCCGGTTTCCTCCCACAGTCCAAAAACATGGATCAAGGTCAATTGAATTCTCCAAATTGCCCCATATAGAGGGTCTGTGTGAGTGTGCCCACTAATAGGTTGGCGTCCTGTCCTGGGTGTATCTGCCCAGCGCCTGAAACGTTCTCCCCAGAATGGGCATGGGGAACCCCAACCCTCCCGTGACCCTAGTAGAGGATAAAGCGGAAGATAATGGATGGATGGATATAAATACAGTACTCTTGACAGTACCCCGCCCCCCACATAACACGTATCATGAACGTTGTCATGACGATGCTGAGGAGCTCCTACAATTAAAAAAATTGTGATTAAATTGCGATTAAAAAAAACTACGAATTGTCTCATCGCTGGTCCTCACAAGGTTTTGAACCGCTGGTCGCTGGACCACTGGCCGCTGTGTTACACACAAAGATCAAAGGGAAGATGTAATTGTTGGACAGTAAGCTTTTAAAACGCTGAAATGAGCGACGGGGAGCGATGCTGTAACAGACGGCGAGGACGACGCCCGGGAAAAAAAGTCGGAAATGTCAATGGCATGAGGGTTTCGAAGCTGAAGGACATCCGCCTCCGCGGAACGTCGGCACTTGAAAGAGATAAAGCCGCGTGCGTCTCTCTCTCTTTAAACTCCCGTCTCTCTGAGAGAGCCTCATCCAGGTCCTTATTGTGTCTCGCTCCCGCAGACGTACTCGAAGCCCTCGGTGCTCCATAAAGGAGCTAAAAAGCACGACGGGCCAGATATTAAGCAATATGATCGTGGCGTAATAACCTTTAATAACTTTATTTATCCCGTGCGAGGGATATGTTCTCCTCTCAGCGCTAGGGATTCCCGGTTCGAATCCCAATCTGGGTGGAGTTTCCATGTCCTCCCCGTGTCCGCATGGGTTCCTCCGGCTTCTCCGGTTTCCTCCCACAGTCCAAAAACATTGATTCAAGGTCAATTGAGTTCTCCAAATTGCTCCATATAGAGTGTGTCTGTGTGTGTAAGTGAGTTTGTGTCCAGTGATGTATTGGCATCCTGTCATGGGTGTATCTGTCCAGCGCCCGAAACGTTCTCCCCTGGATGGGCATGGAGACCCCCCCCCCACGACCCTAGTAGAGGACAAAGCGCTGAAATTAAAGCTGATACACAGCGACGTCACATCGGGAACCGACGGCGAGGACCACGCCCGAGAAAAAAGTCGGAAATGTCAGCGAAGCTGAAGGACATCCGCCTCCGCGGAACGTCGGCACTTGAAAGAGATAAAGCCGCGTGCGTCTCTCTCTCTTTTAACTCCCGTCTCTCTGAGAGAGCCTCATCCTGGTCCTTATTGTGTCTCGCTCCCGCAGACGTACTCGAAGCCCTCGGTGCTCCATAAAGGAGCTAAAAAGCACGACGGGCCAGATATTAAGCAATATGATCGTGGCGTAATAACCTTTATTTATCCCGTGCGAAGGATATGTTCTCCTCTGAGCGCTGGAGATTCCCGGTTCGAATCCCAATCTGGGTGGAGTTTCCATGTCCTCCCCGTGTCCGCGTGGGTTTCCTCCGGCTTCTCCGGTTTCCTCCCACAGTCCAAAAACATTGATTCAAGGTCAATTGAATTCTCCAAATTGCTCCATATAGAGTGTGTCTGTGTGTAAGTGAGTGTGTGTCCAGTGATGTATTGGCATCCTGTCATGGGTGTATCTGTCCAGCGCCCGAAACGTTCTCCCCTGGATGGGCATGGAGACCCCCCCCCCACGACCCTAGTAGAGGACAAAGCGCTGAAATTAAAGCTGATACACAGCGACGTCACATCGGGAACCGATGGCGAGGACCACGCCCGAGAAAAAAGTCAGAAATGTCAGCGAAGCTGAAGGACATCCGCCTCCGCGGAACGTCGGCACTTGAAAGAGATAAAGCCGCGTGCGTCTCTCTCTCTTTTAAACTCCCGTCTCTCTGAGAGAGCCTCATCCAGGTCCTTATTGTGTCTCGCTCCCGCAGACGTACTCGAAGCCCTCGGTGCTCCATAAAGGAGCTAAAAAGCACGACGGGCCAGATATTAAGCAATATGATCGCGGCGTAATAACCTTTCCGCGGCTCCTCTTACCGCGGCCACCGCAACACCGAAGGGTAAGTAATAAAACCCTCACCTTACCATGTGACAAATAATATCTAACTTTTATTAAGGAAAGGAAGCCGAGGCCTTTCGCCTCTTATTGATTTTCTACAGACTTCCCTCCGTGCCCTCGGCGAAGCAATCACATGGTGCGGAGGCGAGCCACGGGCCGAGGGGGACGGCCACGGGAACGGGGGATCGAAATATCCCCCACACGCGGCCGGGGGGGAGGGGGGGAGGGGGGAGTGTCAGGGCATGTAGCTGAGGTGACACCTGTATGGACCAGAGAGACATAATGACCGGCTCATACACATGTGTGGATCGTGGTAAACTATTCATTCAGAGATCCTCGTGGGGGGGTGGGGGGGGGGGGGGGGGGTTCCCGATAGCGCCGGTGCAAAAGTTTAGACACATCTCCACCTCCTTCCTGCACCATCGTCTATGTCCTCCACTTACCATACGGATGGACTTTGTAGCTTTACAATTACAGATTGTAGTCCAACTGAGACGAGCTGCGGGTCGAGGGGGGAGGCCATGGGAACAGAGGATCGAAATATCACCCCCACGCAGCCGGGGGGGGGGGGGGGGAGGGGGGGGGGGGGGGGGAGTGTTAGGGCATGTAGCTGAGATGACACCTGTATGGACCAGAGAGACAGAACGGCCGGCTCATACACATGTTTGGATCTATGTCCTCCACTTACCATACGGATGGACATTGTAGCTTTACAATTACAGACTGTAGTCCATCTGTCCCCTGTTGGTTCTCTGTTCTCTGTTGGTCAGGACATCACAGAACAGGTATCATTTGGGTGGTGGATTGTTGATTGTCGGTTCTGCAGTGACACTGATGTGGTGAGGGGGGTTTTAGTGCAGCAGAGGCAGCTGTAGTTTCATTTCTCCACCTCCGTGACACTGCTGGGTTAGGACTAATGCACCCACCAAATAGTACCTGCTCTGTACTGACCATTAGAGAACATTAGAGTACACAGTATGTACTGTAGAACACAATGCGAGCCTGGTTTGTCTCAGCTGTCAGCTCCGTGGCTTAAACCCATCTTGATCCAATATGGCAGTCACTAGAGAACCATGTAATGAGAACCACGTGCCGAGGTCGAACCCGAACAGTTATAACCTCCCCCAGCCTCGATATCATTTCTCAGAATTCGCAGGTGACTTTAAAAGCAGAAATCCATCATGTGGAGATGGAAATTTGGCTGAAATCATCGGAATTAAAGGAGTTTAAAAACATTAAGTGTGAACAACAAGGGGCCCAGAATGGATCCTTGTGGGACACCCCATATAACATTCAGATAAGTCTAACCTTTCAGCCGAGCAATCGTCGCTCCTCTACTCAGCCCTGATCCTCACTGAGAATGAAACGATTACAGAGTTTGATATCACGATTATTGCCTAGAAAATAAACACGGTTATACGATTAATATCGTTACGATCAGCCGATGCCACGGCTAGAACGGACAGAGTCCAAACCTGTAGAAGGTTCAAGAGTTGTCTTTAATGCAGAAGACACCGGGTAATAAACAAACAATGACACCAAACAATGTTCTAACACTAAACACAGGGTAGGATAGGTCACATGACGAAACACAGCTGCACCAAATCTTCACAAATGACAACAAGGTCCAATAGGAGGCGCTGATGTACCGTCCGGTAGTGCCGGCAATACCACCAGCTGATGTGACGAATATACAATAAACAACTTTACCAATAAAAATGTTGGAAATTACAAAAAACAATGTGCAGTTTCTTATGTTTGTGAAAACGAAATAACATTTTGTTATTGGAAAAAGACAGCGCAGGGCTTTCGCTGAATATTAACACAAAGTATTAAAATATTATGTGAAAATCAAAGTAAGAAAAAGTCTGGTTTCCTCCCACAGTCCAAAAGTGAGTGTGTTCCCAGCGATAGATTGCCCCCCTGTCCTGGGTGTATCTGCCCAGCGCCCGAGACGTTCTTCACTGGATGGGCATGGGACCCCCCCCGCAACCCTAATAGAGGAAAAAAGTGGAAGATAATGGATATATATACATACACATTATATATAAGATAATTTGTTTTTAATCGACAGCGGCACGGTGGCTTAGTGGTTTAGCATGTTCTCCTCTCAGCGCTGGGGATTCCCGGTTCGAATGCCAATCTGGGTGGAGTTTCCATGTTCTCCCCGTGTCCATGTGGGTTTCCTCCGGGTTCTCCGGTTTCCTCCCACAGTCCCAAGTCAATTGAGTTCCAAATTGCCCCATATAGAGTGTGTATGTGTGATTGAGTGTGTGTCCAGCGATAGATTGACGTCCTGTCTTGGGTGTATCTGCCCAGCGCGCGAAACGTTGTTCCCTGGGTGGGCATGGGGACCCCCCCCGCGACCCTAATATAGGATAAAGCAGAAGATAATGAATGAATGAATGTTTTTAATCGTAATTAATTGCAAAAACTATGAATCTTCTCATCGCTGGTCCTCACAAGGTTTTGAATCATACCACTTTTTTGTTTTTAAATAATCCCGCGCTCGCAGGTCGCCAAAAAACTCCAAAACTAGACTGCGTGTTACACACAAAGATCAAAGGGAAGATGTAAATGTTGGACAGGGAAATGAGATTCTTGACGTAATTAAAACTGATATTCGGCGTCTGTCGGGGTTCCCACAGGACGTTTAACAAAAAGAAAAGTTTGCTGTTTGTTACGACGGCAAAAAAAAAAAAAAGAAAAACCCTCAAATCTACATCAGCGCCGATGGAAAATGCGACGTCCCGACGCGTAACCTTTAGTGATGAGTCCATGCATTAAAGTGGATGAAATAAGCCTCTTTAAAGCTCATACAGCACATTAGGATTACAGTTTGTACACAACGGCTGTGGGAGAGAAAAAAAACACAATGGCGGCGGATCTGTTGGTGTCTATAAATTAGCGGGAGCTTGCATTAGTGCAAATTGCCTGTATGTGGATTGAAATGGACTACGGTGAACAGAAATCTGTTCATTAAATGGAGAGAGGTTGCATCCACTCTACCTCAGCCCCTCAATTAAGATAATGCTTTGAGTAGGGTCTTAAATAGATTCCACATTGTACCGTGCTGTCGAGGATATATATTACAGACCCATTAAGTGCCTCTCTGTGACGGAGGACATCCATTTCTTGAGTAAAACCCCTGTGCCGGTAAGTGACTGATGTCACGGTCACTTTGTAGGAGCTTCGCCAGCCTCTCTCGAGCTCTGGAAATTGAAGATGTCAGTCGACCCGAAATGGGCGCCGAGTTTGCCAGAAGTCCCCAAAATGCCTATGTGCTCGAGTGTTAAGTGAATACTGAGCTGAAGCTGGAGGTTCGGAGAAAGACGAGAACCAACACGTGAACGTCTAACGGCAATGTTCCCAGCAAAGCAGAAGCCGTAAAGTAACCCTGATTTATATTGTTGATTTTGTGGGATGATGGGATATTAAAGCCATACGGTACGAGAGGGCGTGGCATTGAAGAGGCGTTATTAGGCCCGACGGGTAGTGCAGTACAGTTCCACCGATTTCCCGTGATTTATTCACAATAATACACAACCTCGAGTGAATTATTACGTTAATAAAACATTTACAAACCTATTATAATTAAAAGCAAAATGGTAAATAATCTACTCCGGTTTTTAAAGTGAACACTAATCACTGAGTAACAGGATTGCGGTTTCTCTAACCATCAAATACTGCCATCTAGAGACCAAATTACAGAACACAGTTTATAAAATCAGTGTAACGGGTTCAGTGCTGATCTCTGTTTATATTAATCTGTATTTTACGATTTATAATAATGTATTGTATATCACGGGCAGCAGGTGGCTTAGTGGTTGGCATGTTCTCCTCTCAGCGCTAGGGATTCCCGGTTTGAATCGCAATCTGAGTGGAGTTTGCATGTCCTCCCCGTGTCCGCGTGGGTTTCCCCTGGGTTCTCCGGTTTCCTCCCACAGTCCAAAAATATGGATCGAGGTCAATTAAATTTTCCCAATTGCCCCATATAGTGTGTGTGTGAGTGAGTGAGTGTGTGTCCAGCGATAGATTGGCATCCTGTCCTGGGTGTATCTGCCCAGCTCTTCTGGATGGGCATGGGGAACCCCCCCGCCATCCTAGTAGAGGATAAAGTGGAAGATAATGGATGGATAGATTTATGTATTCTGCCTCATGGCAAGGAGGTCCTAGGTTCGATTCCCAGTGGGGTCTTTTCTGTGCATGTCCTGCCTAAAGGTCCATTGGAGACACCAGACCGTCCCAGACATCAATGAAATTTTGGCGCCAGTCCCGAACCCGGATAAACAGGGGGGTTTCATTAGGTGTAGAAAAGTGGAATATATGGATCTGCTCCGCTGTGGCGCCCCCCAATGAAAACACAAGCCGAAAATATATACAGACTCTGTAAGACATTTTAAAACATCTGAAAAAACAATTAACAAAAAAAAAAAAACGATACTGTAAACTCAGTGTTTTCTGTAAAACCTTAAAACCCGATTCCTGAAGTGACGTAACAAAGTCCTGGCGAAGACGACGGCTGGCATCTGGCGACGTTTAGAAGCCAAAGATTCCGGGCAGCTATTAATTTGCAATCAAGTACAAAAAAGCAGAAGTAAATTAGAGGTCTGTTTTATTATGTTCCCAGAAATAGAAGTTAATCCTCCGTAATAACGTTCTGCGTTTGATCGGCGTTGTATTCAATCAACACAGCAATCAGCGGCACAGCAGAACAGGACACGACCTGCAAACTGCTCGCCATCGGAACTCTACTGCCCCCTACGTAGTGGGTTAAAGCAGGAGGCCAATCGAAAGCCTGATGAGGTTCTAGGAGTGTTCTGCTGAAAGCGTTCCACTGCTGACTGTCTAGGACAGATGGTTCCGTATACGAGTATAAACGGAACGAGGATCCACCGAAGGCTCAGTCTTTGCAAGTGAGGACATGTCCTGAGTCGAGAATTTAAACCACACTGCATCAGTCAGCGAGACGGTGGCGCTCGGGGGGAGGAGAGGCGGAGATGGGGCTGATCGGAGTTTGATTAGCGCACCTGAGACGGTTCCACCGTGTGCCTTTATAAGCGGTACGGGACATGCCGCAGGGAGTTCTTTAAACGTTCTGCAAAATGCATCTCTGTTATGCGTCTGAAGAGACAGTGGAGACATCGGAGACAGCGGAAATGGGTTCTGTGGACGGGCGAGTCGACGCCTCAGCTTGATTTTAGGAACCTCTACCTTCAGGTTCTAACAGAATGTAACTGACGCAAAAGTGCAAAAGCCAGCATCTATAATGGCATGGTCTTCTCTATATGTAGCAGGTGCAATAAGGAACCATCCATAAGTGTTCCGAAGCGATGCATGCTGTCGCCGAGCCGTCCACTTCAGCAGAACGTCGGGCCGATTCTGAGTGAGTGGATGAGGACGCATGTGGCCCTCTGCTGGAGAGATGACGTCAGGAGCTCGAGTATACGCCTGGGATACGATGTCGAAAACACCGGGTCAATTTGTCAATTTGACAATCCAGTTTTTAAAATGAACGCTGATCACTGAGTAACAGAATTCCGGTTTCTCTAACCATCACATACTGCCATCTAGTGGCCAAACTACAGAACACAGTTTATAAAAACAGTGTAACGGGTTCAGTGCTGATCTCTGTTTAGATTAATCTGTATTTTATTTATAATAATGTATTGTATTTCACAGGCAGCATGGTGGCTTAGTGGTTAGCATGTTCTCCTCTCAGTGCTAAGGATTCCCGGTTCGAATCCCAATCTGGGTGGAGTTTCCATGTTCTCCCCGTGTCCGCGTGGATTCCTCCGGGTTTTCCGGTTTCCTCCCACAGTCCAAAAAACATGGATCAAGGTCAATTGAGTTCTCCAAATTGCCCCATATAGAGTGTGTCTGTGTGAGTGAGTGTGTGTCCAGCGATAGATTGGCGTCCTGTCCTGGGTGTATCTGCCCAGCGCCCCAAATGTTCTCCCCTGGGGAAACCCCCTCGGGAACCAGAACGTTAAGCTCAACACTAGCTCAAAACTAGTACCCGCCATCTCGCAAACGAGTTCCCAAAGTGTTCCCAAAAAGACGTGCGGCCGTCGACGTGACCAGTCGCCGCTCCCCGTCATCGGGACGTGACCGCGGGCCGGTGGCGAGCGCGCAAGGACCAGCGGCAGCCATTAGCGACGGAGCTACATTAGCTAAACGAATCATCCCTTTCACCTAATGACATCAATAAACATCCGTCCCCCTGCCGCGCCGGGGACCGGGAGGCGGTCCGGGTGGCGGATTCTCCCCGAGCCGGGCCTTAATAATATTACCGGCGCCCCCAAAACGTTCTAATGCATTCACGCGCATGGTGGACGAATTAGCCGAGATATTCGCGGGCGGCCTGACCACACGCGTCCCGAAAGACGGCGGGAGGAGGACGCGTCGCAGATAATTAGCCGTCCTCGCTGGACAAATGGGCCAATGGCTATGTATGCGCATGTTTTGCGCGCCTGCCGGAAAGGTCTGCGCGTCGCCCCCGTCGTACGTATAAATATTTATCCACGCGATTCGGAGAATGGCTAGCGCACATGCTAATGACGTACTGAGGAAAAGGGCGCGATGATTAAAGCTACAGATGAGCAGCACCCCCCCCCCCCCACCCGATCCGTACCGCAGGCCCCCACCGCCGCGGATGACCCATAAAAACCTCCCGAAAAAAGAACGAGGAGACAGTCACATGGTACAACACCGCTGTGTTCTACGGTAGACAGAAGATCTGTCAGTTTTCATCCTCACAGCAGTGCATTATGGGTATTCTGTACATTATATCCACGAAGATAGTAGATTAATATATATATATATATATATATATATATATATATATATATATATATACACACACTGTATACACACATGCATATATAGTTATGTACACACACACATATATATATATATATATATATATATATATATATACACACACACACACACACACACACACACACACATATATACACGTACATACATATATACAGTTGTGATCAAATTTATTCAACCCCCAATGCTGCGAAGGGTTTTATGGAATTCAGTGCACATTTGTAATTGTGTTCATAATGAAATCTTACAAGGACTTGTTAAAGAACTAAATGCAACTAAGATAGCATCAATTGTTTTTGTCATAAAGTATTAAATGGCCTTTTTGTGATTTCTTCATTGACACAATTATTCAACCCCTTTACAACTACCACTCATAAGAACAGAGGTTCATTCCAGTGTTTTCAATCAGGTATTGAAAACACCTGTGGATGTCAACGAGCAGCAATCAAGCATGATAAGCACCAATTAGGCAGATTTAAAAGGACTGTGATACTCAGCTCCTTCTAGACATCTACTGGTGTGTTTACAAGCATGGTGAAGGCAAGAGAATGATCCCAGAAGACAAGAGAAGAGGTTATTGCTCTTCACAAGAATGGGAATGGATATAAAAAGATTGCGAAAAGTTGTTAAATATTCCAAGAGACACTATCGGAAGTATCATTCGCAAGTTCAAGTTAAAGGGCACAGTGGAAACGTTACCTGGTCGTGGCAGAAAGAAGATCCTGACCGCGACTGCTGTGCGCTACCTGAAGCGTAATGTGGAGAAAAATCCCCGCGTGACTGCTAAGGAACTGAAAAAAGACCTGTCAGATGTGGGCACTGAAGTTTCAGCTCAGACAATAATGCGCGCACTGCATAACGAAGACCTCCATGCCAGAACTCCCAGGCGCATCCCCTTGCTGACTCCAAAGAACAAGAAAAGTCGACTGCAGTATGCCAAAAGTCATGTGGACAAGCCACAAAGGTTTTGGGACAGTGTACTGTGGTCAGATGAAATTAAATTAGAACTGTTTGGGACAATGGACCAGCGCTATGTTTGGAGGAGGAAGAACCAGGCTTATGAACAAAAGAACACCTTGCCTACTGTGAAGCATGGCGGGGGGTCAATTATGCTTTGGGGCTGTTTTGCTTCTAATGGTACAGGAAAGCTTCAACGTGTGCAGGGTACCATGAATGCCCTTCAGTACCAGGAGATCTTGGAGGAAAATGTGATGGAGTCAGTTACAAACCTGCGGCTTGGGAGACGTTGGACCTTCCAACAGGACAATGATCCGAAGCACACATCCAAGTCCACTAGAGCATGGTTGAACATGAAAGGCTGGAACATTCTAGAGTGGCCATCGCAATCACCAGACTTAAATCCAATTGAGAACCTCTGGTGGGACCTAAAGAAGGCAGTTGCAGTGCGCAAGCCTAAGAATGTGACTGAACTGGAGGCTTTTGCCCATGAAGAATGGGCTAAGATACCCATAGGTCGCTACAAAGACACTTGTGTCAAGCTATGCTTCACGCTTGAAGCTGTCATAACTGGAAAAGGATGTTGTACTAAGTACTAAAAAATAATGTCACTAGGGGTTGGAATAAAACTGATAATGATGTGAGCACAGTAAAGACATTTGTGGTTATTCCATCATAAATATTATGTTATATTTGTCTAATTTATAAGTGCCTCTTTGATATAATTGTAAATAAGATGACTGAAATGATCCAAATCAATGTCAAACTGGACAAAACACTTTATTTCAGTGGGGGTTGAATAAATTTGATCACAACTGTATAGTTATATACATACACACACACACACATACATACATATACATACAGTGATGAGAAGCCCTCGTGCTGCCATGATGAACATGTTCTCCGCTCTGCTATGCAACCTGTATATCACCTAAAATTTTACAAAACCCACCGGCCGAAGAGACAGTGGAGACATCTGAGACAGTGGAGAAATAGGTTCTATGCTCGGACAAGTCGACTCCTCACCTCGCTTATAGGAACTTCTACTCTCAGTTTCTAATAGAATGTAACTGACTCAAAGTGCAAAAGCCAGCATCTGTAATGGCATGGCGTTGCGTCAGGCCGCAGGGCGCAGGTCGAAGGTCTTCTCCTTTATATATATGTACCAGGTGCCATTAAGGAACCGTCCACTAGTGTTCCGAAGTGCAGCGTGCTGTCGTCGAGCCGACACTTCAGCGGAACGTCGGCCCGATTCTGCATTTCAACTTTAATAACCGGCTGAATCTGGAATTAGGACGTAATAAATGTAAAAGGTTAAGAGTGGGGGGGTGCTCGCGTGCGGATGTTTCTCTCTTTAATGAAGCCGCCGTCGCAGTCGGTACGACGAGCCGATCAGAACCGAAATAGAACCTGTTATCTTTTATCATCAAACGTCCACCGACGAACGGTCCGAACGCTGACCCTGAATCCACCGCCCTGCGCGGCACGGTACAACCTATTAATGCGTCGCAGCATGGAGACGCCCGAGTCAGGTCTCATTACACTGAACACGCCAGTGTGTGTGTGTGTGAGTGTGAGTGTCAGTGTCAGTGTGTGTGTGAGTGTGTGTGTGAGTGTGAGTGTGTGTGTGTAGGTGTGTGGGTGTGTGTATGTGAGTGTGTGTGTGTTTGTGTGAAAGAGTGTGTGTGTGAGTGCGTGCGTGTGTGTGTGTGTGTGTGTGTGTGTGATTGTGTGAGTGTGAGTGTGTGTGTGTAGGTGTGTGTGTGTGTGTGTGTGAGTGTGTGTGTGTGAGTGTGTGTGTGTGTGTGTGTGTGTGTGTGTGTGTGAGTGCGTGTGTGTGTGTGTGAGTGTGTGTGTGTGTGTGTGTGTGTGTGTGTGTGTGTGTGTGTGTGTGTGTGTGTGTGGGGCGCCAACACATTCACAGCCTCAGCCCATGTTCTTGAAATTACACGTCTGAATGTAATCACTTTCACTTTAATTAAACTTTGATCAAATATCTCTTTTAAGTTACAATTCTCTCACTTCTCACTGTCCCCCGTTCCGTCCATCCGTCCGTCCGTCCGTCTGTCTGTCTGTCCTACACTGTCCGTCCGTCTCTGTGTATTTTACATTCTGTCTGTCTGAACCTCAGTCTGTATTTTTAGATCTTTTTCTCTGTCTCAGTATTTCTTTGTCCGTCCGTCTTTGTCTCTTTCTGTCCGTCCGTCTGTCCGTCTCTCTTCTTTTCTGTTTCTTTCTGATAATCCTTTATTTGTCCCACAATGTGGGAAGTTCACAAAAATTGGGGGTAGGTGTCCAAGGACACTTCAGGCAGAGTACATGTTGGGACCGGGATTCGAACCGGGGACCTTCAGGTCGCAAGGCCAGATTTTTAACCACATGCTTATTAATTTTTTTTTTAAATAATATAATTTTTTAATAAAAAAAAAAAAAAATTTGTAATATATATATATATATATATATATATATATATATATATATATATATATATATATTTTTTTTTTTTTTTTTTTTTTTTTTTAAGATAAGATTATCTACATCTTATCTTTATGTCTCTCTATCTCTCTCTCTCTCTCTCTGATTCAAGAACTTAGTAGCTTAGTGGTTAGTAGCATGTTCTCCTCTCAGCACTAGGGATTCCCTGTTCGAATCCCAATCTGGGTGGAGTTTGCATGTTCTCCCCGTGTCCGTGTGGGTTTCTTCCGGGTTCTCCGGTTTCCTCCCACAGTCCAAAAACATGGATTCAAGGTCAATTAAATGCTCTAAATTGCCCCAATAAAGTAAAGTAAGTGTGTGCCTAGTGATAGATTGGCGTCCTGTCCTGGGTGTATCTGCTCAGCACCCGAAACTTCTCCCCTGGATTGTTCTAACTTTGTGGGGAATTGATCCTTTAGGATATCTAAATATTTTATTTTATTCATGCATCCATGAATGAGAGAGCATTTCGGGCGCTGGCAGATACACCCAGGACAGGACGCCAATCTATCACTGGATACACACTCACTCACACACACACACACACACACACACACACTCTATATGGGGCAATTTGGAGAACTCAATTGACCTTGATCCATGTTTTTGGACTGTGGGAGGAAACCGGAGAACCCGGAGGAAACCCACGCGGACACGGGGAGAACATGGAAACTCCACCCAGATGGGGATTCGAACCGGGAATCCTTAGCGCTGAGAGGAGAACATGCTTAACCACTAAGCCACCGTGACACCCAATTTAATTTTATTATTTTTTAATTAATTTATTTAAAATTTTGTAAATCAGGACGTTATTTGTGACTCTCTCTCTCTCTCTCTCTCTCTCTATCTCTGTCTCTCTCACTCGCTCTTTCTCTCGCTCTCTCTCTCTCTCTCTCTCTCTCTCTCTCTCTCGCTCTCTCTCTCTCTCGCTCTCTCTCGCTCTTTCTCTCGCTCTCTCTCTCTCGCTCTCTAACTCTCTCTCTCTCGCTCTCTAACTCTCTCTCTCTCTCTCTCTCTCTCTCTCTCTCTCTCTCTCTCTCTCTCGCTCCCTCATTCTCTCGCTCTCTCTCTCGCTCTGTCTCTCTCTCTCTCTCGCTCCCTCTCTTGCTCTCTCTCTCTCTCTCTCGCTCTCTCTCTAATGCTCTTGCTTTATTTCCGTCTTACAATTGATCTTCTGCTGTCTCCATTTCTCTCCGTCTTTTCCTTTTTGTCTCTCTGTCTCATCGTTTATCTCTCTCTCTCTCTCTCTCTCTCTCTCTCTCTCTCTCTGCTTAGACTCATTTATAGTCCAGGCTTTAATTTGATTTATAAACGAACGTCTTATTAAAAAGCAGACAGGAGGAATTAGCCGCCGTCCTCCTGATTGGCGGCGCGGCGGCAGAATGAGGCGTCTAACCCGAAGTGACGTTTACAAACGACCTGTTAATTCTGCGCGGGGTGAGGGATGACGGAGCCGAGGCGGCGTGACAGTGGAGGAACCCGCCGAGTGTCGGGGGCCCGCGCCACTCCAATAAACGGCCCCGCCAACTCCTCACGTGGGCCCCGCCATGCCCGCGCCCGCCGGCTCACCGCCTCGCCGCCTGCTCCACTTAAAGGTCCCGAGATAAACGCGCTCGCGTCGGGCCGTTCCGAAACAACCCCCGTTCCCCCCCCCCCCCCCCCCGAGCCCAGGCAGCTACGTAATTATTAGCACCCCTGAGTAATAACGAGTCATTAATCAGTGTCACGTCTCACACGGAGAGCAACCGCCTCCTATAAATCACCCGGCCGTGTCCATCGGAACCTCGCCTCGGCTGAGATCGTGGACGTTCTCCACCGTCTCGGTTACCGGAACTGACCACCGACCGCTTACGGCCCTGTTTCAGAACCATAAGTCATAACGGTTAGTTCCCCTTGGACCGAATAGGTTCCTCTGCGCTTCCCAAAATATTTAAGACAAGCCTCGAACGTGTGTCCTTTCAGAATGAAGACTGTTCTGTCTGATATATGAGACTCAGGTTCTGTTACCGGCATGTCCTCCCTGTACCTGCATGTCTTCCCTGTACCTGCATGTCCTCACTATACCTGGATGTCCTCTCAGTACTTACATGTCCTCACTATACCTGGATGTCCTCCCTGTACCTGCATCTCCTCACTGTTCCTGCATGTCCTCCCTGTACCTGCATGCCCCCCTCTGTACCTGCATGTCCTGCCTGTACCTGAATGTCCTCCCTGTACCTGCATATCCCCACTGTTCCTGCATCTCCTCACTGTTCCTGCATGTCCTCCCTGTACCTGCATGCCCCCTCTGTACCTACATGCCCCCTCTGTACCTGCATGTCCTCCTGGTACCTGAATGTCCTGCCTGTACCTGAATGTCCTCCCTGTACCCGCATGTCCTCCCTGTACCTGCATGTCCTCCCTGTACCTGCATGTCCTCCCTGTACCCGCATGTCCTCCTTGTACCCGCATGTCCTCCCTGCTGATGGTGCAGATCCCAAACCCGGGTAAATAAGAGGGCAACGTCAGGAAGGGCATTCGCTATGAAACAGAAACAAACCGAAAGATGAAAGGAAAAAAAATGTCTCTCACATCAAAGCAATTCATCCCCCCCCCCTCCCCGAACGATTCAAGAATCGATTCGGTAAACGGGCAGAACCGATTCTTTTTGGCTGAGCCATTTAAAATCGAGGTCCTCCACTGAACTTAACTGTGGGGTTTCTATTGGACCAGTTTAGGAGCTTGAAAGGCTTTAGAACAGACCCTGGTGTTCATGGTGTGTGTGTGTGTGTGTGTGTGTGTGTGTGTGTGTGTGTGTGTGTGTGTGTGTGTGTGTGTGTGTGTGTGTGTGTGTGAGAGAGCGATTCCATTACATCTTATTACAGTTGACACGGGATATACGGTATGTTTGGGAGTTTTTCATGTGGGCGAGACAAGGTTCCACATACGTTCTCCCTTCCGCGTCCCCCCCGCGTCCTCCGCGCGCAGCGTCCCCGTTGCTCGAGCCGGGATGATGAATAGTAACAATCAGTCTTGTTTTAGCGGCAGGCGCTCCGGCGGGAACCAGGGCGGCGCAAGAGAGCGATCCGAGCGGTGGTGTCATTCCCAAATCCAAGGTGAGCTTTGCCGCCTCAGCGTGGTGTCACCTTGCACCCGTGCCCTCCGCCGCCCCCACCCCCCCAACCCCCCACCCCTGTGTTGATGAATAGCCCGTCGCCCCATGCTGGCCCACTGGGCGGGGTCACTCCAGCCCCCTTCCGAACGGGCTATTTGGAGGAGAATGCGGAACGCGAGCACCGGGGCCGTCCCGCCCCTCTCGGGGGGGAGCGGCGTGACATTTGAATCGAAGGCGTTCATAATGGAGGCCGACCCCGAACACTTAATGACACCCACGTTGAAGAGCACGGGGTGGGGGGCGGGGCCACAGCGTCACCTCCGTTACAGGCCTCCATCGCCGTCTCCTCTATGATGTCTGCTGTTATGTGGAGGCGGGGTGGGGGGCGGGGCCACAGCGTCACCTTTGTTACAGGCCTCCATCGCCGTCATGATGTCTGCTGTTATGTGGAGGCGGGGTGGGGGGCGGGGCCACAGTGGCCTCCATCGCCGTCATGATGTCTGCTGTTATGTGGAGGCGGGGTGGGGGCGGGGCCACAGCATCACCTCCGTTACAGGCCTCTATCGCCGTCGCCTCTGTGATGTCTGCTGTCATGTGGAGGCGGGGGTGGGGGGCGGGGCCACAGCGTCACCTCCGTTACAGGCCTCTATCGCCGTCGCCTCTGTGATGTCTGCTGTCATGTGGAGGCGGGGTGGGGGGCGGGGCCACAGCGTCACCTCCGTTACAGGCCTCCATCGCCGTCGCCTCTGTGATGTCTGCTGTTATGTGGAGGCGGGGTGGGGGGCGGGGCCACAGCGTCACCTCCGTTACAGGCCTCCATCGCCGTCATGATGTCTGCTGTTATGTGGAGGCGGGGTGGGGGGCGGGGCCACAGCGTCACCTCCGTTACAGACCTCCATCGCCGTCGCCTCTGTGACGTCCGCTGTTATGGGGAGGCGGGGTGGGGGGGCGGGGCCATAGCGTCACCTCCGTTACAGGCCCTCCATCGCCGTCGCCTCTGTGATGTCTGCTGTCATGTGGAGGCGGGGTGGGGGGCGGGGCCACAGCGTCACCTCCATTACAGGCCTCCATCGCCGTCGCCTCTGTGATGTCTGCTGTTATGTGGAGGCGGGGTGGGGGGCGGGGCCACAGCGTCACCTCCGTTACAGGCCTCCATCGCCGTCATGATGTCTGCTGTTATGTGGAGGCGGGGTGGGGGCGGGGCCACAGCATCACCTCCGTTACAGGCCTCTATCGCCGTCGCCTCTGTGATGTCTGCTGTCATGTGGAGGCGGGGTGGGGGGCGGGGCCACAGCGTCACCTCCGTTACAGCCTCTATCGCCGTCGGGCCTCTGTGATGACTGCTGTTCATGTGGAGGCAGTGATGGGTGGGGGGCCGTCCCGGGGCCACAGCGTCACCTCCGTTACAGGCCTCCATCGTCGTCTCCTCTGTGAGTCTAATGGTATGTGGAGGCGGGGTGGGGGCGGGCCCACAGCGTCACCTCCGTTACAGGTGTCCATCGCGTTGCCTCAGTTACCCCACCGTGATGTCTGCTGGTATGTGGAGGCGGGGTGAAACAAAACAAAAAGCGGGGCCAGAGTGTCACCTCCGTTACAGGCCTGATTATCGCCGTCTCCTCTGTGACGTCTGCTGTAGAAATGTGGGGGGGCGGTTCCACAGCGTCACCTCTGTGATATCTGCTGTTATGGGGAGGCGGGGTTGAGGGCGGGGCCACAGCGTCACCTCCGTTACAGGCCTCCATCGCCGTCATGATGTCTGCTGTTATGTGGAGGTGGGGTGGGGGGCGGGGCCACAGCGTCACCTCTGTGATGTCTGCTGTTATGTGGAGGCGGGGTTGAGGGCGGGGCCACAGCATCACCTCCGTTTCAGGCCTCCATCGCCGTCGAGATGTCTGCTGTTATGGGGAGGCGGGGCCACGGTGTCACCGCCGTTACAGACCTCCTTCGCCCTCGCCTCTGTGATGTCTGCTGTTGTGGGGGGCGGGGTGGGGGGCAGGATGGAGGGGTATAGGGGGGTGGGGGCAGGTCATTAGGAGCTCTGTGGCCCGGGAGGCGGGCCTAACGATTTGGACGGGTTAGCGGCGGGACAGTGATCCGGGTGCGCGCGACCCGAGGCCGTCCCCGGCGCCTCCTGCGCTCGCTCTCGCGGCTCTCGCGGCTCTCGCTGGTGAAGCTAATGAGAGAGAAAGACCGGAGTCGGGCCCTAATGGAGCTCAGCGCCTCGCTGCAGGCGGCCCTGCTGCAAATCAGCAGTTACCCACCGCCGGGGCAACTGGAAACAAAACAAAAAGAAAGGAAGCGCCGAGCCTCCAGCACCAACAAATGATTCTGATTAGCGCTCAGTCTGAATGCCTCGCTGCACACGTCCAATTAGAAACTCCCCGAGGGCTTAGGGTTGGCATGTTCTCCTCTCAGCGCTGGGGATTCCCGGTTCCCGATTCCCTCTATTAGGGTTGCGGGGGGGTTCCCTATGCCCATCCAGGGGAGAACGTTTTGGGCGCTGGGCAGATACACCCAGGACAGGACGTCAATTTATCACTGGACACACACTCACTCACACACTCTATATGGGGCAATTTGGAGAACTCAATTGACTTCATCCATATTTTTGGTCTGTGGGAGGAAACCGGAGAACCCGGAGGAAACCCACGCGGACACGGGGAGAACATGGAAACTCCACCCAGATGGGGATTCGAACCGGGAATCCCTAGTGCTGAGAGGAGAACGTGCCAACCACTAAGCCACCGTGCCAATTAATAACCTTCAATAACTATTT
>JAFMOC010000799.1:145000-250000 GCA_019802505.1 Corydoras sp. C115
ATGAAGCAGAAGACGGCTGCCGGTGCGAGCGAACCATCTGTTGCAGATTTCTCATTCCGATGTCTTCCAGTGTTGCAACGTGACCTCAATGGGCTTCAATTACCCCGCTCTGAACTCCAGTGACCTGCCTCGA
Source organism: Corydoras sp. C115 (assembly GCA_019802505.1). Lineage (NCBI taxonomy): Eukaryota > Metazoa > Chordata > Actinopteri > Siluriformes > Callichthyidae > Corydoras > Corydoras sp. C115. The sequence continues at coordinate 145,134 of JAFMOC010000799.1, forward strand.
ACCCTGACCTCACCCCCACTGAACACCGCGCCGTGACATTTATGGAGAACCTTCCCAGAGGAGTCAACGCTGCTACGCCGGAGTCCATGGTAACGCTCAGGGGGAACAGACCCGGATTTCATTTCGTTTTTTTTTTGTTAAAGTTGCTACAGTAATATTTTTAAATGCTGTCCGCACCACAATTACAAAGCTACAATCAGAAGACTTTATTAAAAATATTTTTTGTTTAAAAAATATATTTTTTGTTTATATACAAAAAAAGTAGAAGTAAACAATTAACATCCATCCATCATCTTCCGCTTTATCCTCTACTAGGGGTTGGGGGGGGGGGGTGGGGGGTGGGGGGAGGGGGTTCCCCATGTCCATCCAGGGACGCCAATCTATCACTGGACACACACTCACTCACATAGACACACTCTATATGGGGCAATTTGGAGAATTCAATTGACCTTGAATCCATGTTTTTGGACTGGGGGAGGAAACCGGAGAACCCGGAGGAAACCCACGCGGACACGGGGAGAACATGGAAACTCTACTCAGATCGGGATTCGAAACGGGAATCCCTAGGGCTGAGAGGAGAACATGCTAAACCACTAAGCCAGTGTGAGGCCCATGTTTATATAACAAAACTGAAATAATGAATTAACAATAAAAATATGCAATAAAGTTAAAGTGGCATGTGGGCAGGGCAGGGCAGGGCAGGGCACTCAGCAGCAGAAGTGACAGTAATTGGGAAAGTTAAAGGTGAATCTGATGTATTTATTAAAATAATTACTTCAAAAATTTAAAATGTAATAGAAATTGGATATTGTTGGTGCATCGATTCAACTGCAGTTTTAATTAAAGAACAAATACCTTTCAGAAGGAAGATGGATGGATGGTTGGATGATGGTGGATTGGTTGGTTGGATGGTTGGATGGGTGTATGGTTGGATGGTTGGATGATAGTTGGTTGGTTGGTTGGTTGGTTGGATGATGGTTGGTTGGTTGGTTGGTTGGTTGATGGTTGGTTGGTTGGATGGTTGGTTGGAAGGTTGGATGATGGTTGGTTGGTTAGTTGGATGATGGTTGGTTGGATGGTTGGTTGGTTGGTTGGATGATGGTTGGTTGGTTGGTTGGTTGATGGTTGGTTGGTTGGATGGTTGGTTGGATGGTTGGATGATGGTTGGTTGGTTAGTTGGATGATGGTTGGTTGGTTGGTTGGATGGTTGGTTGGTTGGTTGGTTGAATGGTTGGTTGGATGGAGGTTAATCACGACAGGAATGGTGGGTAAAAAGGTAACAGTGAATCCAACGTGTCCAATGATTATTTTTTTATTATTTTTAAAAAGCTTGTAAAGAACTCAATGCCAATAACCTTTACAAACACAATCCCTTGGTTCTCTGGTTTCAATGTCTCAGGTAAGTAGCAGCCATCTTGACTTCCAGGTGTTATACCACACCATCAAACTAAGAGTCCTGTTCAAAATAAGAGTCACACTTTTTATTACACACCTTTATATTTTTTATTTAAACTAAGAAATGGCTCTTACAAATATAATAATATAATATTGCACATTAGAATAATGATCATGACTTTATTGCACATTAAAGTTTTACTGAGTGAGGAGTTAGTGTGTAGTGTGGGGTACAGTGTGGGGTACAGTGAGGGGTACAGTGAGGGGTACAGTGAGGGGTACAGTGTGGGGTACAGTGAGGGGTACAGTGTGGGGTACAGTGTGGGGTACAGTGAGGGGTACAGTGTGGGGTACAGTGAGGGGTAAAGTGAGGGGTACAGTAAGGGGTACACTGAGGGGTACAGTGTGGGGTACAGTGTGGGGTAAAGTGAGGGGTACAGTGTGGGGTACAGTGTGGGGTACAGTGTGGGGTAAAGTGAGGAGTACAGTGAGGGGTACAGTGTGGGGTACAGTGAGGGGTACAGTGAGGGGTACAGTGTGGGGTAAAGTGAGGGGTACAGTGTGGGGTACAGTGTGGGGTACAGTGTGGGGTACAGTGAGGGGTACAGTGAGGGGTACAGTGTGGGGTACAGTGAGGGGTACAGTGAGGGGTACAGTGTGGGGTAAAGTGTGGGGTAAAGTGAGGGGTACAGTGTGGGGTACAGTGTGGGGTACAGTGTGGGGTAAAGTGAGGGGTACAGTGAGGGGTACAGTGTGGGGTACAGTGAGGGGTACAGTGAGGGGTACAGTGTGGGGTAAAGTGAGGGGTACAGTGTGGGGTAAAGTGTGGGGTACAGTGAGGGGTACAGTGAGGGGTACAGTGTGGGGTACAGTGAGGGGTACAGTGGGGGTACAGTGAGGGGTACAGTGAGGGGTACAGTGTGGGGTAAAGTGTGGGGTACAGTGAGGGGTACAGTGAGGGGTAAAGTGTGGGGTACAGTGAGGGGTACAGTGGGGGTACAGTGAGGGGTACAGTGAGGGGTACAGTGTGGGGTACAGTGAGGGGTACAGTGAGGGGTACAGTGTGGGGTACAGTGAGGGGTACAGTGTGGGGTAAAGTGTGGGGTACAGTGAGGGGTACAGTGAGGGGAACAGTGTGGGGTAAAGTGTGGGGTACAGTGAGGGGTACAGTGAGGGGTACAGTGTGGAGTACAGTGAGGGGTACAGTGTGGGGTACAGTGAGGGGTACAGTGAGGGGTACAGTGTGGGGTACAGTGTGGGGTACAGTGTGGGGTACAGTGTGGGGTAAAGTGTGGGGTACAGTGAGGGGTACAGTGAGGGGTAAAGTGTGGGGTACAGTGAGGGGTACAGTGGGGGTACAGTGAGGGGTACAGTGAGGGGTACAGTGTGGGGTACAGTGAGGGGTACAGTGAGGGGTACAGTGTGGGTAAAGTGTGGGGTACAGTGAGGGGTACAGTGGGGGTACAGTGAGGGGTACAGTGTGGGGTACAGTGAGGGGTACAGTGAGGGGTACAGTGTGGGGTAAAGTGTGGGGTACAGTGAGGGGTACAGTGGGGGTACAGTGAGGGGTACAGTGAGGGGTACAGTGTGGGGTACAGTGAGGGGTACAGTGAGGGGTACAGTGTGGGGTACAGTGAGGGGTACAGTGAGGGGTACAGTGTGGGGTACAGTGAGGGGTAAAGTGAGGGGTACAGTGAGGGGTACACTGAGGGGTACAGTGTGGGGTACAGTGTGGGGTAAAGTGAGGGGTACAGTGTGGGGTACAGTGTGGGGTACAGTGTGGGGTAAAGTGAGGAGTACAGTGAGGGGTACAGTGTGGGGTACAGTGAGGGGTACAGTGAGGGGTACAGTGTGGGGTAAAGTGAGGGGTACAGTGTGGGGTACAGTGTGGGGTACAGTGTGGGGTAAAGTGAGGGGTACAGTGAGGGGTACAGTGTGGGGTACAGTGAGGGGTACAGTGAGGGGTACAGTGTGGGGTAAAGTGTGGGGTAAAGTGAGGGGTACAGTGTGGGGTACAGTGTGGGGTACAGTGTGGGGTAAAGTGAGGGGTACAGTGAGGGGTACAGTGTGGGGTACAGTGTGGGGTAAAGTGTGGGGTACAGTGAGGGGTACAGTGAGGGGTAAAGTGTGGGGTACAGTGAGGGGTACAGTGGGGGTACAGTGAGGGGTACAGTGAGGGGTACAGTGTGGGGTACAGTGAGGGGTACAGTGAGGGGTACAGTGTGGGGTAAAGTGTGGGGTACAGTGAGGGGTACAGTGGGGGTACAGTGAGGGGTACAGTGTGGGGTACAGTGTGGGGTACAGTGAGGGGTACAGTGAGGGGTACAGTGTGGGGTACAGTGAGGGGTACAGTGTGGGGTACAGTGTGGGGTACAGTGAGGGGTACAGTGTGGGGTACAGTGAGGGGTAAAGTGAGGGGTACAGTGAGGGGTACACTGAGGGGTACAGTGTGGGGTACAGTGTGGGGTAAAGTGAGGGGTACAGTGTGGGGTACAGTGTGGGGTACAGTGTGGGGTAAAGTGAGGAGTACAGTGAGGGGTACAGTGTGGGGTACAGTGAGGGGTACAGTGAGGGGTACAGTGTGGGGTAAAGTGAGGGGTACAGTGTGGGGTACAGTGTGGGGTACAGTGTGGGGTAAAGTGAGGGGTACAGTGAGGGGTACAGTGTGGGGTACAGTGAGGGGTACAGTGAGGGGTACAGTGTGGGGTAAAGTGTGGGGTAAAGTGAGGGGTACAGTGTGGGGTACAGTGTGGGGTACAGTGTGGGGTACAATGTGGGGTAAAGTGTGGGGTACAGTGAGGGGTACAGTGAGGGGTAAAGTGTGGGGTACAGTGAGGGGTACAGTGGGGGTACAGTGAGGGGTACAGTGAGGGGTACAGTGTGGGGTACAGTGAGGGGTACAGTGAGGGGTACAGTGTGGGGTAAAGTGTGGGGTACAGTGAGGGGTACAGTGGGGGTACAGTGAGGGGTACAGTGTGGGGTACAGTGAGGGGTACAGTGAGGGGTACAGTGTGGGGTAAAGTGTGGGGTACAGTGAGGGGTACAGTGGGGGTACAGTGAGGGGTACAGTGAGGGGTACAGTGTGGGGTACAGTGTGGGGTACAGTGAGGGGTACAGTGTGGGGTACAGTGTGGGGTACAGTGAGGGGTACAGTGTGGGGTACAGTGAGGGGTAAAGTGAGGGGTACAGTGAGGGGTACACTGAGGGGTACAGTGTGGGGTACAGTGTGGGGTAAAGTGAGGGGTACAGTGTGGGGTACAGTGTGGGGTACAGTGTGGGGTAAAGTGAGGAGTACAGTGAGGGGTACAGTGTGGGGTACAGTGAGGGGTACAGTGAGGGGTACAGTGTGGGGTAAAGTGAGGGGTACAGTGTGGGGTACAGTGTGGGGTACAGTGTGGGGTAAAGTGAGGGGTACAGTGAGGGGTACAGTGTGGGGTACAGTGAGGGGTACAGTGAGGGGTACAGTGTGGGGTAAAGTGTGGGGTAAAGTGAGGGGTACAGTGTGGGGTACAGTGTGGGGTACAGTGTGGGGTAAAGTGAGGGGTACAGTGAGGGGTACAGTGTGGGGTACAGTGTGGGGTAAAGTGTGGGGTACAGTGAGGGGTACAGTGAGGGGTAAAGTGTGGGGTACAGTGAGGGGTACAGTGGGGGTACAGTGAGGGGTACAGTGAGGGGTACAGTGTGGGGTACAGTGAGGGGTACAGTGAGGGGTACAGTGTGGGGTAAAGTGTGGGGTACAGTGAGGGGTACAGTGGGGGGTACAGTGAGGGGTACAGTGTGGGGTACAGTGAGGGGTACAGTGAGGGGGTACAGTGTGGGGTAAAGTGTGGGGTACAGTGAGGGGTACAGTGGGGGTACAGTGAGGGGTACAGTGAGGGGTACAGTGTGGGGTACAGTGAGGGGTACAGTGAGGGGTACAGTGTGGGGTAAAGTGTGGGGTACAGTGAGGGGTACAGTGGGGGTACAGTGTGGGGTACAGTGAGGGGTACAGTGAGGGGTACAGTGTGGGGTACAGTGAGGGGTACAGTGAGGGGTACAGTGTGGGGTAAAGTGTGGGGTAAAGTGAGGGGTACAGTGTGGGGTACAGTGTGGGGTACAGTGTGGGGTAAAGTGAGGGGTACAGTGAGGGGTACAGTGTGGGGTACAGTGAGGGGTACAGTGAGGGGTACAGTGTGGGGTAAAGTGAGGGGTACAGTGTGGGGTAAAGTGTGGGGTACAGTGAGGGGTACAGTGAGGGGTACAGTGTGGGGTACAGTGAGGGGTACAGTGGGGGTACAGTGAGGGGTACAGTGAGGGGTACAGTGTGGGGTAAAGTGTGGGGTACAGTGAGGGGTACAGTGAGGGGTAAAGTGTGGGGTACAGTGAGGGGTACAGTGGGGGTACAGTGAGGGGTACAGTGAGGGGTACAGTGTGGGGTACAGTGAGGGGTACAGTGAGGGGTACAGTGTGGGGTACAGTGAGGGGTACAGTGTGGGGTAAAGTGTGGGGTACAGTGAGGGGTACAGTGAGGGGAACAGTGTGGGGTAAAGTGTGGGGTACAGTGAGGGGTACAGTGAGGGGTACAGTGTGGAGTACAGTGAGGGGTACAGTGTGGGGTACAGTGAGGGGTACAGTGAGGGGTACAGTGTGGGGTACAGTGTGGGGTACAGTGTGGGGTAAAGTGTGGGGTACAGTGAGGGGTACAGTGAGGGGTAAAGTGTGGGGTACAGTGAGGGGTACAGTGGGGGTACAGTGAGGGGTACAGTGAGGGGTACAGTGTGGGGTACAGTGAGGGGTACAGTGAGGGGTACAGTGTGGGGTAAAGTGTGGGGTACAGTGAGGGGTACAGTGGGGGTACAGTGAGGGGTACAGTGTGGGGTACAGTGAGGGGTACAGTGTGGGGTACAGTGAGGGGTACAGTGTGGGGTACAGTGAGGGGTGAGGGGTAAAGTGTGGGGTACAGTGAGGGGTACAGTGAGGGGTACAGTGTGGGGTACAGTGAGGGGTACAGTGTGGGTACAGTGTGGGGTACAGTGAGGGGTACAGTGTGGGGTACAGTGAGGGGTACAGTGAGGGGTACAGTGTGGGGTACAGTGTGGGTACAGTGAGGGGTACAGTGTGGGGTACAGTGAGGGGTAAAGTGAGGGGTACAGTGAGGGGTACACTGAGGGGTACAGTGTGGGGTACAGTGTGGGGTAAAGTGAGGGGTACAGTGTGGGGTACAGTGTGGGGTACAGTGTGGGGTAAAGTGAGGAGTACAGTGAGGGGTACAGTGTGGGGTACAGTGAGGGGTACAGTGAGGGGTACAGTGTGGGGTAAAGTGAGGGGTACAGTGTGGGGTACAGTGTGGGGTACAGTGTGGGGTAAAGTGAGGGGTACAGTGAGGGGTACAGTGTGGGGTACAGTGAGGGGTACAGTGAGGGGTACAGTGTGGGGTAAAGTGTGGGGTAAAGTGAGGGGTACAGTGTGGGGTACAGTGTGGGGTACAGTGTGGGGTAAAGTGAGGGGTACAGTGAGGGGTACAGTGTGGGGTAGTCTCGGTTTCCGGGCTCCTCGGTCCAGCCGGGTGCCGTGGGCCCCCGAATGGAGAATCCGAGCGCTGCGTTCCACAACCAGTGCCTCCATCGGCTTAGAACGATCTGTGTGTGGGGTTTGGTCTGTTCTCCCCTACATGTGTCTATGTGGTTGTAGTACAGATCGCACCTTTAAATAAGCTCCATGTTACTAGGGGATTATTATCTACACCTTAATCCTCCACTAGGGTCGCGGGGGGTGGGGGGTGGGACTGTGGGAGGAAAGGAGAACATGCTAATAACCACACCACCATGCCACCCTTGATAACTAATAGATTACATTAAGTTTGATGCAGCCGGATCTAGAACATCAACAGAGGTACGTTCTCCAATCAGGGGGGAGGATGGACATGGGGGGGTTTGCCCATGCCCATCCCAGTCTTCTCCCATCCAGGGGAGAACGTTTCGGGCGCTGGGCGCAGATACACTCAGGACAGAGGGGCAATCTATTGCTGGGCACACACTCACTCACTCATACACACTCTTTATGGGGCAATTTGAGGAACTCAATTGACTTGATCCATGTTTTTGGACTGTGGGAGGAAACCGGAGAACCCGGAAGAAACTCACGTGGACACGGGGAGAACATGGAAACTCCACTCAGATGGGGATTCGAACCGGGAATCCCTAGAGCTGAGAGGAGAACGTGCCAAACCACAAAGCCACTGTGCTGCCCTATTAGAATATTATTGTAATTAATAATCCGATCTGTGTGTGTGTGTGTGTGTGTGTGTGTGTGTGTGTGTGTGTGTGTGTGTGTGTGCGTGTGTGTGTGTGTGTGATAATGTGCGGTGGGTGGAGGTGAGATTGGAGCTCCTGGTGGGTAAAATGAGAGCATCTGCCCCTCTGTGGGAAGCGATCTTGGGGAAGGAAGCTGGCATTTATCTGAGACAACGGAAGAGCGAACCACTGAAGTGATCTGCCAAATAACACACACACACACACACACACACACACACACACACACACACACACACACACACACACACACACACACACATACACATACATACACACACACATACACACACACACACAAAACACACACACACACACGCGCAAACAAAACACACACACACACAAAACACACACATATACACACACACACACACAAACACACACACACACACACAAACACACACATACACACACACAAAACACACACACACACACACATACATACACACACACATACACACACCCACACATACATACACACACACATATACACACACACACACAAAACACACACAAAACACATACGCACATACACACACACACAAACAAAACACACACACACACACACACGAACAAAACACACACACACACATACATACACACACACATACACACACACACACACACACACACACACAAAACGTTCTGCTGGTGTTACAGTTATTCTTGTGTTCCTGACAGGACAGTGATGCTCCAATCACAGCCATGCTCTCTGTGGTGTTATGGTCAGTGATGTTATGGTCAGTGATGTTATGGTCAGTGGGGTTACGGTCAGTGATGTTATGGTCAGTGGGGTTACGGTCAGTGATGTTATGGTCAGTGGTGTGGTGTTATGGTCAGTGGTGTCACAGTCAGTGATGTTACAGTCAGTGATGTTTCGGTCAGTGATGTTATGGTCAGTGGTGTTACGGTCAGTGATGTTTCGGTCAGTGATGTTACGGTCAGTGCTGTTATGGTCAGTGCTGTTATGGTCAGTGGTGTTACGATCAGTGATTTTACGGTCAGTGCTGTTATGGTTAGTGATGTTATGGTTAGTGATGTTATGGTCAGTGATGTTACGGTCAGTGATGTTACGGTCAGTGATGTTACGGTCAGTGATGTTATGGTTAGTGATGTTATGGTCAGTGATGTTATGGTTAGTGATGTTATGGTCAGTGATGTTATGGTCAGTGATGTTATGGTTAGTGATGTTATGGTCAGTGCTGTTATGGTCAGTGGTGTTACAGTCAGTGATGTTACGGTAAATAAATGACAAAGTTTTAACTTTATATAAATGAGATGAAAGTCATTATTTTATTGTAAATCGTTTACTAAGTGATTTTTAGACATTTATCATATTTTTCTTCCTTTAAAACGAGCATTCAGGCTTGTGGTACACTGACTCTGTGTGTGTGTGTGTGTGTGTGTGTGTGTGTGTGTGTGTGTGTGTGTGTGTGTGTGTGTGTGTGTATGTGTGTGTGTGTGTGTGTGTGTGTGTGTGTGTGTGTCGTTACGACGCCTCCAGGAGCCCTAATGTACCCCGACTAATGAAGTTGATTTTAATATGCTGCAGCCATTTTCTCCCGTTTCTCAGCGTTTGAGGCGACAGGAACTGAACGTCCAGCTCTGTGAGTCGTCCTGCCTTCACATCCAATCACCAGCCTCGAACCTGCGCGCAGACCAGAGCGCAGGACAGCGAGAAGGAACCTGAGACTGCAGAACCAATACACTCAAAATCATTCATTTGTCTCCTGACTGTGCTGTCTGCACGTCTGCATCTCCTGACTGCGCTGTCTGCGTCTCCTGACAGTGCTGTCTGCGTCTCCTGACTGTGCTGTCTGCATGTCTGCATCTCATGACTGTGCTGTCTGCATCTCCTGACTGTGCTGTCTGCATCTCCTAACTGCGCTGTCTGTATGTCTGCATCTCCTGACTGTGCTGTCTTCATGTCTGCATCTCTTGACTGTGCTGTCTTCATGTCTGCATCTCCTGACAGTGCTGTCTGCGTCTCCTGACTGTGCTGTCTGCATGTCTGTGTCTCCTGACTGTGCTGTCTGCATGTCTGTGTCTCCTGACTGTGCTGTCTGCATCTCCTAACTGTGCTGTCTTCATGTCTGCATCTCCTGACTGTGCTGATTTCATGTCTGCATCTCCTAACTGTGCTGTCTGTATGTCTGCATCTCCTGACTGTGCTGATTTCATGTCTGCATCTCCTAACTGTGCTGTCTGTATGTCTGCATCTCCTGACTGTGCTGTCTTCATGTCTGCATCTCCTGACTGTGCTGATTTCATGTCTGCATCTCCTAACTGTGCTGTCTGTATGTCTGCATCTCCTGACTGGGTTGTCTGCATGTCTGCATCTCCTGACTGTGCTGTCTGCATGTATGCGTCTCCTGACTGTGCTGTCTGCGTCTCCTAACTGTGCTGTGTGCATGTCTGCATCTCCGGACTGTGCTGTCTGCGCCTCCTGACTGTGCTGTCTGCATCTCCTAACTGTGCTGTCTGTATGTCTGCGTCTCCTGACTGTGCTGTCTGCATGTCTGCGTCTCCTGACTGTGCTGTCTGCATGTCTGCGTCTCCTGACTGTGCTGTCTGCGTCTCCTGACTGTGCTGTCTGCACGTCTGCGTCTCCTGACTGTCCAGTTCATACTGTATGGTTCGATGGTCATGGTAATTAATTATTCTTTGATGTTTGTATTAAATAATTATCAGAAGGTGAAATCTCATTTGCAGCTGGTCGAATGCTGACGCCTGCTATGCATCGTGGGAAAAAGAACGAGCTGCATCTTGGAATGGTAATTATGCAAATTAGCGGCGTGAAGTACATGGAAATGATCAAAGCCGCCCGGTTCTGTGACGGAACCCAAGAAAACAAAGGAACAGCGCCGAAGCAGAGGGAGGAGAGCGCGAGCGGCTCGTCAGGAGAACCCGACTCATCTGGAAGTGGAGAGTTAACAAAGGCATGGGGACGGCTGCGGGGTGAAGACACTCGGGTGGAGACAACGGCCCGTTCTCCGTGTACCGCAGAGAACCTCCAACCAAACAGAGACGCTGCGCAAATTTAACAGCAGTCATATGCAAGCTCGGGGGGCCGGCGGTGGGGGGGGTTATCCAAGTCACGGTTCTCCCCGTGTCTGTGTGGGTTTCCTCCGGGTTCTCCGGTTTCCTCCCACAGTCCAAAAACATGGATCAAGTCAATTGAATTCTCCAAATTGCCCCATATAGAGTGTGTCTGTGTGAGTGAGTGTGTGTCCAGTGATAGATTGGTGTCCTGTCCTGGGTGTATCTGCCCAGCGCCCGAAACATTCTCCCCTGGATGGGCATGGGGTCCCCCCCCCCCCCCGCGACCCTAATACAGAGAACCACAGAACCTCATAAATGTAAAGGCTTAAAAAAAATCATAAGAGGACGGCGGCATGGTGGCTTAGTGTATTTAGCATGTTCTCCTCTCAGTGTTAGGGATTCCCGGTTCAAACCCCAATCTGGGGGAGTTTGCATGTTCTTCCCGTGTCCGCGTGGGTTTCCTCAGGGTTCTCCGGTTTCCTCCCACAGTCCAAAAACCTGGATTCAAGGTCAATTAGCTGTTCTAAATTGCCCCATATAGAGTTGTCTGTGTGAGTGAGTGTTGTGTGTCCAGTGATAGATTGCCCCCCTGTCCTAGGTGTATCTGCCCAGCGCCCGAAACGTTCTCCCCTGGATAGACATGGGGACCCCCCCGAGACTCTAGTACAGAGAACCACAGAACCACACATCAAGATCAATTGAATTCTCCAAATTGCCCCATATACAGTGTGTGTCCAGGGATAGATTGCCCCCCTGTTCTGGATGTATCTGCCCAGCGCCCGAGACTTCCTCCCCTGGATGGGCATGGGGGAACCCCCCCGCACGACCCTAATATAGGATAAAGCAGAAGATGATGGATGGATGGAAGGGAGACACCAAGACATCAGGGTGGGAAGACATCCCAGTAATGGGGACGGGAAGAGAATCTAGAACAGATCTAGAAAGTGGAACCGGTTCCGAGTCTTCTCGAGCAGAGAGTCAGAGACTCGGAGGGAATCTGCGGTTCTTCAGTTGAATTGTAATTAAAGGAGAAGAGGAACTCGGGACCCCGCAGCGCAGGGTGTTTGTTCAGGACTCGGGACGTTCAGCCGTGTTTGTTGAAGCGTCGGGTCTCTAACCTTCCTGACGATCACCGTACAGAACGTGCAGGTGAAAGACGGAGGACGGAGGACGCAGACGGCAGCTTATTAATGACGTAACGAAAGCCAATATTTAAAAAGCTTTAGGTTGAAAAACAGGACCGAGTCTCGGGGGATGAGGACGGCACGCCGAGGCGTCTCTCATATCGTCTTCAACGCAAAGAACAAATGAACGCAGAGCGTATTACAATGCCATTTCGTCTCCGTCTTATTAAAGTTCTCGGAAACTTCAGATCAAATGAATAAGAAATGAGATATAACATCTTTAAAGTTTGAATTTCCTGAGTGTGATATCCTAATTAGGGCGGCTTAGTAGTTTAGCATGTTCTCCTCTCAGCGCTGGGGATTCAGGTTCGAATCCCAATCTGGGTGGAGTTTCCATGTTCTCCCCGTGTCCGCGTGATTGCCCCATATAGAGTATGTGTGTGTGAAAAGTGTGTGTCCAGTGATAGATTGGCGTCCTGTCCTGGGTGTATCTGCCCAGCGCCTGAAACGTTCTCCCCTGTATGGGCATGAGGAACCCCCACCCTCCCGCATGCAGCTTTGTTGCCACATGCAGCATTATTGTTGCCAATTACGTTACTACTTTAGCGCGCCACCTACCTGTGATTTATCCATCCATCCATTATCTTCTAGGGTCTAGGGTCCCCATGGGGGTTCCCCATGCCCATCCAGGGGAGAACGTCTCGGGCGCTGGGCAGATACACCCAGGACAGAGGGGCAATCCATCACTGGACACACACACACTCACTCACACACACATACTCTATATGGGGCAATTTGGAGAATTGACCTTGATCCATGGTTTTGGACTGTGAGAGGAAACCGGAGAACCCGGAGGAAACCCACGCTGACACGGGGAGAACATGGAAAGTCCACCCAGATTGGGATTCGAACCGGGAATCCCTAGCGCTGAGAGGAGAACATGCCAAACCACTAAGCCACCGTGCTGTTGCATATATATAGAGAGAGAAACAGAGAGACTAAAAAAAAGAAAATTTGAGACAGACAGGCAGGGAAAGAGAGAGAGAGAGAGACAGCACAGAGAGATGAAGGAAAAGCTGAGAGACAGAGAAAGAGAACTCGAGACGGAGTGCAAAAGAGACGGAGAAAGAGAGAGAGACAGGAAAAGAGAGAGAGAGAGACAGTCAGGAAAAGAGAGAGAGAGAGAGAGAGAGAGAGACAGGCAGACGGTAGATAAGAGAGAATTTGAGATGGAGAAGGAAAAGCAAGTAAAAAGGAGAAAGACAGGACGAGAGACACAGAGATTAAAAAAGAGAGAGAACTCGAGACGGAGTGCAAAAGAGAGAGAGACGGGAAAAAAAGAGAGAGAGAGAGAGAGAGCCTTCTCAGATGGAGAAAGAAAAGAGACAGAAACCGAGTGAGAGAGAGAGAGAGAGAGAGAGACAGGCCGACAGTGAAGAGAGAGAGAGAGAGAGCGAGAGACAGGCCGACAGTGAAGAGAGAGAAAGAGAGAGAGCGAGAGAGCGAGAGACAGGCCGACAGTGAAGAGAGAGAGAGAAGGAGAGCGAGAGAGGCAGGTTTCAGTTGCAGCATGTGTTAATGCAGTTTAGATTTCTCTCTCTCTCTCTCTCGCCCGCTCTCTCTCTCTCTCTCTCTCGTTTGATCCATAGTCCGGGCTAAAGTGCTTACAAATTACCGGCTCTGTTAGCACGCGAGCGCCTTTTACAACGCTCGTCTGGCTGCCTTTTCATTTCGCGGGCCTCTCTCTCTCTCTCACTCACCCCCCATCTTTCCCCTCTCGCATCGCCCCGCTCTCTCTCTCTCTCTCTCTCTCTCTCACCCCCCCATCTTTCCCCTCTCGCATCGCCCCGCTCTCTCTCTCTCTCTCTCTCTCTCGCTCGCTCTCTCTCTCTCTCACTCTCACTCAGCGAAACTCCATCTGCTAAAAGCTTCCTCGTCGACTACCTGCCGTAACCCCGCTTCATCCGAAAAAAAGGGTGCGTTTGATCGTAATTAGCTTCGGGAAATCAAATCCTAATGCGAGTTCGCTTTAAAACGCCGCCCTCCACCACCACCACCACCGCCACCGCCACCACCGCCACCACCGCCACCACCGACCACCACCACCACCGCCACCGCCGCCGCCGCTGCCGGCCTCGCCGAAGAGCCTCCCTTTGTAAATAGAAATCACGCTATATTGTCGCGTTCTCGCGGCGCCGCCATTAGGGCCGGGTGCTCTTGATAAAGAGAGAAAGAAAGCAGCTGGGAAACAACGGCGGGCGCAGAACGGCGGGCGCGCGGGAACGGCGGGCGCGGGGAACGGCGCCGCCCGCTCGCCGCTAATTCACTAAACTTTCATTCATTAAGGCCCATTGTGCGTCGACCGCGGCGAAGGCCCTTATTACCGCACATTTAGGGAATGAGGCAAAAGAGTGGAGGAATAAGAGACCAATCAATAGCTCTTTTCATTTCGGCCTTAATGGGTCGCCTCCGCTCGCGGAACCCCGCCCGGGGGGGGGGGGGGGGGTGTTTTGGAAAGGAACGCGGAAAAGATCGGCCATAAAAAAATAAAAAATAAATTAATTAATTTACAAAAAAAGAAAAGATCGGCCATAAAATGTCATTTCTCCACCGAAACACGGACAATAATGCCTTCTGCACCCCCCCCCCATGCCCTCCGTCAGCCGTCAACCCCCCCACTCACCCACCACACCTCAACCCCTCCCCCCTGCATATTTTAGTGGCGTTTTGCTAAATTGAGTATGGATTTCACTTCAGAGGTTTCATGAATTTTTCAAATGAGATATTAAAGTCAATATTTCAGCCGACCGATGTTTCAATGCGGGACGCTCGCGCTCTCCACCAAGGAAGCGTTCACGGTGGGGGACAGAGGGACGGGGGACAGGGGGGGATGGGGGGGTGGCATAAGTGGTTATGAGAAAGAGAAAATCAAACCAGGGATGGGTTTTTTGGGTTTCGTGACGAATGGCGCCCTCGTTAGAGCGGCGGTCCACTTTAGGAAGCGCCTGACTTCATTGGGACCTGACCTGAGAACGAGCTGAGCTCAGAACCTCCAGACGGTTCAGGACCCCCAGAGAGGAGCGACTGTGTGCTCACTGCAGGACGGGGGGCACTTCCTCTTGAACTGCCCCAAATACACCACCATCAGAGGCAAATACTGCAACCAATGAGAGAAAGAGATGAGCAGCTTTAGAACCCTCACAGAGAACCAGAGACTGGCCGTTTTATTAGGGGAGGGTCCCCCACCCACTGCAGCCGGGAGCTGGGGGCCAGGAGATCGGACGGCCTCCTGAAAAGCAGCCCCGGCGCCCGTCACCGAGGGACGCCAGGGGAGAACGATTTCGGGCAGAGGGCACCAGGACAGGGCACCGGTCCATCGCCAGGCACATACTTACTACTATGTGGTAAGGGGGGGGGCAAAAACATCCGGGGGGGTATAGCATATAGATGTAATATCAATCCTATAATGGGGACTAGGGTCACAGTGGGGGAGGGGGGTACCCCATGCCCATGCCCATTCCAGAGGAGAACGTTTTTGGGCAGTGGGCACCAGGACAGGGCACCAATCCATTGCCAGGCACATACTTACTACTATGTGGTAAGGGGGGGGGGGGCAAAAACATCCGGGGGGGGAAAGCATATAGATGTCATATCAATCCTATAATGGGGACTAGGGTCACAGTCTGGGAGGGGGGATACCCCATGCCCATTCCAGGGGAGAATGTTTTTGGGCAGTGGGCACCAGGACAGGGCACCGGTCCATTGCCAGGCACATACTTACTACTATGTTGTAAGAGGGGGGGGCAAAAACATGCGGGGGGTATAGCATATAGATGTCATATCAATCCTATAATGGGGACTAGGGTCAAAGTGGGGGAGGGGGGGTACCCCATGCCCATGCCCATTCCAGAGGAGAATGTTTTTGGGCAGTGGGCACCAGGACAGGGCACCGGTCCATCGCCAGGCACATACTTACTACTATGTTGTAAGGGGAGGGGGGCAAAAACATGCGAGGGGGTATAGCATATAGATGTCATATCAATCCAAAAATGGGGACTAGGGTCACAGTGGGGGAGGGGGGGGTACCCCATGCCCATGCCCATTCCAGAGGAGAACGTTTTTGGGCAGTGGGCACCAGGACAGGGCACCGGTCCATCGCCAGGCACATACTTACTACTATGTTGTAAGGGGGGGGGCAAAAACATGCGAGGGGGTATAGCATATAGATGTCATATCAATCCAAAAATGGGGACTAGGGTCACAGTGGGGGAGGGGGGTACCCCATGCCCATGCCCATGCCTATCCAGGGGAGAACGTTTTGGGCAGTGGGCACCAGGACAGGGCACCAATCCATTGCCATGCTATACTTACTATGTATGCACACACACACACACACTATATGGGGCAATTTAGAGCAGCCAATTCCCCTTAAGGCCGCTTCACAGGAACTCCCCAGGAAGGCCGCTTCGCAAGCCACTGGTCAGACTGTGGAAATAAACCGGAGAACCTCAGTGGGAACCCACGCGGACACGCGGAGGACATGGAAACTCCACCTAGATTGGGATTCGAACCGGGAATCCCCAGCATTGAGAGGAGAACATACTAATCACCACACTGTGATCTGTTGGTCCTATCCCGGTACCACGCTGTCTTCCTGAGAGGGACCCATTATTTATATATATATATATATATATACACTGTATATAGTAGTTAGTATAGTGTAGTGATTAGTATGTTCTCCTCTCAATGCTGGGGATCTCGGTTTCAATCCCAATTTGTTGAGTTTCCATGTTCCCCCCGTGTCCACATGGGTTTCGTCCGGGTTCTCCAAAAACATTGATTTAAGGTGAATTGGCTGCTCTAAATTGCCCCATCGGCATGGTGGCTTAGTGGTTTAGCATGTTCTCCTCTCAGCGCTGGGGATTTCTGGTTCGAATCCCCATCTGGGTGGAGTTTCCATGTTCTCCCCGTGTCCACGTGGGTTTCCGCCGGGTTCTCCGGTTTCCTCCCACAGTCCAAAAACATGGATCAAGTCAATTGAGTTCTCCAAATTGCCCCATATAGAGTGTGTGTGAGTGTGTGCCCAGTGATGGATTGGTGTCCTGTCCTGGGTGTATCTGTCCAGCGCCCCAAACGTTCTCCCCTGGATGGGCTTGGGGAACCCCCCCCTCCCCCCGCGACCCTAATAGAGGATAAAGCGGAGGATAGTGGATGGATGGATGGCTGCTCTAAATTGCCCCATATAGTGTGTGTCTGTGTTTACATAGTATGTGCCTGGCGATGGATCGGTGTCCTGTCCTGGTGCCCATTGCCCAAAAACGTTCTCCCCTGGATGGGCATGAGCCCCCCCCCCTCCCTCCCTCCCCACTGTGACCCTTGTCCCCATTATAGGATAAAGCAGAAGGTAATGAGATATGACATCTATATGCTGACTGCTGTATCTGCCCCCCCCCTGCAGGTTTTTGACCCCCCCTCTTACCACGTCTTTGGTTCGTGGTAAATGTTATTATATGTTATTATAAGAACACCGTGACCCTGTCGATGATCCGAAACGGCTCGTCCTCTAAACAGATTGGACGTGGACGTCCGCAGGGCGGTTTTATTGCCGCAGGTGACGCCGTCGCATCCAACGTCTGAATTCGGTGGCTGCGACGCAGGCGCTCAGCGGGGGGCAGCGGGACGGAAAAGTCCAATTAGTGCCGAGAGACTGCGCCATTAGGCACAGGTTCCCCCGGTTCCCCCGGTTCCCCCGCCGTACGCCGCACCACAGACAGATATAGTCCTGCTGATTGAGCCCCAAGTCATGGGTCATGTGACCCACGGTCCAGAGTGAGACCTCATGACATCATGAAAGAGACCCCCAATATATATTTCAAATATATATTACAACCCATAAATGAACATCTTGGATCCATCGCAGTTCCGATTCAGGCTCATGGTGAAGCTGCAGAATGCCGAGGTGCAGCAGTTTCAGGAAGGCCGCTTCACAAGCCACCGGTCAGTTCATGGTGCGTGAGGACGGGAGGTTGCAGAACGCAGTTTCTGAATGAGGAGTCATTTGGGGGCAGAGAGGGGGGGGGTCCTAAAGGGTGAACCAATATGACTGAGCATCACAGGACAGACAGCGGTGGACGACTGGTCACTGGCTGACTGACCATCTCCATCTCCTCGTTCGGCCCCTCGCCTTCACCTTCATTTAAACACCTGCAATGGAACCTACAGCAGGTGAGGCAGTTACCTCCCTTGTGTCCTTGGCTCCGCCTTCTCTTCCCCATACGGAAACGTTATAGCCATCCATCAGTTATCTACTAATTCATTCTCTACTAGGGTTCCCCATGTCCATCCAGGTGAGAACGTTTCGGGCGCTGGGCAGATACACCCAGGACAGGACGCCAATCTATCACTGGGCACACACACACACACTATATGGGGCAATTAAGTGGGAGGAAAAGTGGGAGGACTGTGGGAGGAAACTGTAGAACCCGGAGGAAACCCACGCTGACACGGGGAGAACATGGAAACTCCACCCATATGGGGATTGAAAACCTGGATCCCCAGTGCTGAGAGGCGGTCGGCATGTTCTCCTCTCAGTGCTAGGGGTTCCCGGTTCGAATCCCCAATCTGGGTGGAGTTTCCATGTTCTCCTCGTGTCAGCGTGGGTTTCCTCCGGGTTCTCCGGTTTCCTCCCACAGTCCAAAAAACATGGATCAAGTCAATTGAATTCTCCAAATTGCCCCATATAGAGTGTGTCTGTGTGAGTGAGTGTGTGTCCAGCGATAGATTGGCGTCCTGTCCTGGGTGTATCTGCCCAGCTCCCGAAACGTTCTCCCCTGGATGGGCATGGGGAACCCCCCCCCACCCCCACGCCCCTAATAGAGGATAAAGTAATTTAAAAAGTAATTTAAAGTCAATTAATTTAGATCATTCATAAATTAGGAGGCAATCCGGTTAACTGTAGAGATTCTGACGACAACCCTGCTATAAACATATGGGATGAATCGGAAGGCTGACTTCCATCGTCACCCGACATCACAGCCTGAACTCACAAACGCCCCTGTCCTACTCTTGTCCACGACGCTGTATGCCATCATTCCCCCCCCCCCCCCGGGAAACGGCGACGTCCCAACGTGACCCCCCCCCCCCACGCCTTGCGCGAGGAAAGTTTTTCCCGCCAAAACCATGGATCAAGGTCAATTGGGTTCTCCAAATTGCCCCATATAGAGTGTGTCTGTGTGGGTGAGTGTGTGTCACCTCGGAGACGGGGAAACTTCCCGAGCGCTGCTGATGAAGATGACGATGACGATGATGATGAGTCGAGCAGAAATGTGAAGCTGCCACATCAACACCTGCAAGCCTTGCACTTTCATGGCGGAGAGAGCGATCACGGCGCCGTGCAGATTAGTGCTGGAAGTGTTTCCCTCCCTCCCTCCCTCTCTCTCTCTCTCCTCTCCCCGATCGGTGCTCCTGAGGGAGCGGGCGGCGGGGCGTCCCGCGGCCCCCCGAAACGGTCCACGCCTCATCCTTCATCGGGCCCGGCTCGTCGGCTCCCGTCGCCCGGCCGGCTACACCTGAACACGCCGGCGCTGCCAAACACCTGGCTCCATCCGAGCTCTGTCCAAATGAAAAATAAGCATAATCTGCCTTCCCTGGGATCCGGCAAATGAGGGATTTCATGACAAATAGGGTGTGTGTGTGTGTGTGTGTGTGTGTGTGTGTGTGTGTGTGTGTGTGTGTGGTGTCTTTGCAGCATAATAGAATGGTGCAGAGGCTGGCAAAGCATGAAGAATGAAGAGAGAGAGAGAGAGCGAGAGAGATAAAGCACACAAGCGTAATTGCACTAATGAGAACGTGTGCTGATGGTGCGAGCTGACTCCCGTTAGCACGTCGGGAGAACTTAGCAAGGGGGGGTGGGGGGGGAGTCGGGGGTTGGGGGGGTGCTGGGGGGGGGGCGATTATTTGTCGAGCTGACATAACTCCAAAGACAGGATGCAAAACAAACAAATGAGGTTTTCTTTTTTTTTTCTTGTTTTCTTTTCTCTCTCTCTCTCTCTCTCTCTTTCTCGCTCGCTCTCTCTTTCTCGCTCGCTCTCTCTCGCCCCCCCCCCACCCCCCGACTTGCTAATTATCTTGCTTCATCTCGCTTCATCATCAGAGGGATCTGTATTGTTTGATTTGCGACAAAAGGGGCTTCGGAACAACGTTCCGCCGCGTTCCTGTCGGATCCTGTCGCCGTCTTGCGTGGCGGGTAATTAAAAAATAAGAGGGGCGGGATCCGGAGGGCGTGCGGTTCGCAGGTCCACGGGCCCGGGGACGACACGTACACCGCGTTCGGGAACAAGTTCGGACGTCCCGAGAATACCGACTCGATTGGCAATTAGAGCGACGAATTCCTCATCCGGCGTACCTAGCGCTCCTGCGCGTGTTCGTTAATTGGCACGCAGATGCAGGGTTCTGTAATTAAGATGCCCGAAGGTCCTTATTAGCGCCTTCTTCATCCTTCCAACGCCGCGCGTTACTCAGATTATTCGTATTGTTTCACAGCACACGCGTTCAGATTGCGAGTTTCCGCAGACGGCGGAACAAACGGCAATCAGAGCCGAGCCGTCGGCGCTTCGCAAACGTGTCGGCGGAGCCTGACGTCCGTGGTGACGGCGCCGCTAATGGTTCCGATAATAACGGCGTTCGGATCCGGCGCCGTATCGTACAGTTCCGTTTCGAATCGACGGATTACAATGCTTTTACGTCCCCGGGTTGAACATGTGACCCGGTTACAGACGAATTACGGGACACGACGCAGTGTTCTCCTGATTCAGTAGAAATTTTCACCTAGTACTTAATGACTAATGCAGATTTGGACATATTAGCTAAAAAAACTAGCTAAAGAAATTTTTTTAAAAATGAAATAAATAAAAATCCACACTTCAGATATGACAGATTTACGTTTTGCCTCCGAACATCATCACAAATGACCGGCAAACGAATGGTGGTTACCATGGCAACGAGAATGCTGCATGCGTCTGACACGTGTCTCTCTTTTTTTTTTTCATGATAAACGACGAGTACTAAATCAGATGAGCATTTATTATTTTATTTTATTTTATTTTTATATTTTTTTTTTTTATTATTTTATTTTTAACAAGCTACCCGCGACCCGCCCAGACTGTGTCCATGACCCACTTTTGGGTCTGCAATCCGCCAGTTGAGTATCGCTGACCTAAACCACTTCTTACTTACTACTTGCTAGGGAAACACGTTCTCTGTCGTTTGTTCTCGGTTGTTAAGAGGTACCGCTCTGAATTTCATTGTATCGTGTACAATGACAATAAATAAAGCTTTCTAATCCATCCATTATCGTCTGCTTTATCCTCCACTAGGGTCGCGGGGTGGTTCCCCATGCCCATCCAGGGAAGAACGTTTCGGTCGCTGGGCAGATACACCCAGGACAGGGCACGCCAATATATCACTGGACACACACTCACTAACACAGACACAGACACACTCTATATGGGGCAATTTGGAGAATCCAATTGACCTTGATTGACCTTCGTTTTTGGACTGTGGGAGGAAACCGGAGAACCCGGAGGAAACCCACGCGGACACAGGGAGGACATGGAAACTCCACCCAGATTGGGATTCAAACCGGGAATCCCTAGCGCTGAGAGGAGAACATGCCAACCACTAAGCCACCATGCAGAACATATTGTAATTTTTTCCCGCTATCTTCTGCTTTATCCTCTACTAGGGTGCGCGGGGGGGGGTTCCCAATGTACATTTAGGGGAGAACGTTTCAGGCGCTGGGCAGATACACCCAGGACAGGATGCCAATCTATCACTGGACACACACTCACTCACACACACACACTCTATATGGGGCAGTTTGGAGAATCCAATTGACCTTGATCCATGTTTTTTGGACTGTGGGAGGAAACCGGAGAACCTGGAGAAACCCACCCGGACACGGGGAGAACATGGAAACTCCACCCAAAATTGGGATTCAAACTGGGAATCTCTAGCGCTGAGAGAAGAACATGCCAAACCACTAAGCCACTCCTCTCTAATCTAATCTAATCTAATCTTCTTACCCCGGTTGACCTTTGTGACCTGCCGGCTGTGATGCGTCCTTGGTGACAGGGTCACGCTCGCTGTTCTAGTTAAACAGAACTTAGTACCTGCAGTTTCGTGGAGCATGGTTCATTAGAACCTCTGAGGCTCATGGAGGTTCTGCGGGATCTCTGCAGAGTCGGAACCGTGGGTAATAGACCGACGTGGACCGATGGCGTTCCGGACCGGCCGTGCCAGCTGCAGCCCGGCGGGAACCCAGTTGGGTACGACGGCGCCAGGCGGAACGCGGGTCCAGGAGGCGACGGGAAATTAACCGCCTCAGCACCTTGATGGATGTGTTTCCTGAAACTTAATTAGAGCGGAGTCGGATGAGGACGAGGGGCGGGGCCAGCTGCGGGAGGGAGGCGGCGGTCCGGGGCTCTGCGGGGGTGCGTTTTAGAGAACTTCATCGGGATCTTGACTGATGGATGAGAACGTGTGATCATCAGGAGGTGGCGCTCACACTCACGTTATTGGGAGCAGTAATGTGATGGATGTCACACCGCCTCCGTGTGGTCAGAGGGTGGAGTTGTGATGTAACGACGTCTGATGAGATCAGAGGGTCTGCAGACGACCTTCAGGTTCCTCTCATCTGTGATGTCATCAGCGTTCATTAAGATTCAGAAAGGTTTCAGTCTTAATCATTAATAATTCATTCATTTAATTTATTTCCTTTTATTTCAAAATTTTCTCTTTTATTTTTTTATTCTCCTGTATCTCTTTTCTCCAGTATCTCTCTCTTCTCCTGTATCTCTTTTTTGATTTCTATCTCTATTCTCCTGTATCTCTTTATTTTCTTGTATCTCTCTATTATTCTGTATCTCTTTATTTTCCTGTATCTCTCTATTATTCTGTATCTCTTTACTCTCCTGTATCTCTTTACTCTCCTGTATCTCTTTTATTCTCCTGTATCTCTTTACTCTCCTGTATCTCTTTTATTCTCCTGTATCTCTTTACTCTCCTGTATCTCTTTTATTCTCCTGTATCTCTTTACTCTCCTGTATCTCTTTTATTCTCCTGTATCTCTTTATCTTTCTTTCTAACTGAATCTCTCTTCATATCTCTTCCTATATCTCTTTTTTCTTATGTCTTTCTTTCTAACTGTAGCCCTCTTCATATCTCTTCCTATATCTCCCTATCTTTCTTTCTAACTGTATCTCTCTTCATAGCTCTTCCTGTATCTCTTTATCTTTCTTTCTAACTGAATCTCTTTATTCTCCTGTATCTCTTTACTCTCCTATATCTCTTTTATTCTCCTGTATCTCTTTACTCTCTTGTATCTCTTTTATTCTCCTGTATCTCTTTACTCTCTTGTATCTCTTTTATTCTCCTGTATCTCTTTACTCTCCTGTATCTCTTTTATTCTCCTGTATCTCTTTACTCTCCTGTATCTCTTTATTCTCCTGTATCTCTTTACTCTCCTGTATCTCTTTTATTCTCCTGTATCTCTTTTATTCTCCTGTATCTCTTTATTTTCCTGTATCACTGTATTTTCCTGTATCTCTCTATTATTCTGTATCTCTTTACTCTCCTGTATCTCTTTTATTCTCCTGTATCTCTTTACTCTCCTGTATCTCTTTTATTCTCCTGTATCTCTTTTATTCTCCTGTATCTCTTTATTCTCCTGTATCTATTTTTTTCTCCGGTATCTCTTTATTCTATCTTATATCTCACTTCTCCTGTATCTCTTTATTCTTCTGTATCTCTTTATTTTCCTGTATCTCTCTTTATTCTCTTGTATCTCTTTTATTCTCCTGTATCTCTCTATTTGCCCGTGTCTCTTTATTCTCCTGTATCTCTTTCTTCATTGTCATTTGATTCTCTTTTGTGTCTCTCGCTCTTCCTGTATCTCTCTATCTCTCTTTCTTGTCTTTCTTTCTAACTGTATCTCTCTTCATATCTCTTCCTGTATCTCTCTATCTTTCTTTCTAACTGTATCTCTCTTCATATCTCTTCCTGTATCTCTCTATCTTTCTTTCTAACTGAATCTCTCTTCATTTCTCTTCCTGTATCTCTTTTTTCTTATGTCTTTCTTTCTAACTGTAGCCCTCTTCATATCTCTTCCTATATCTCTTTATCTTTCTTTCTAACTGTATCTCTCTTCATATCTCTTCCTGTATCTCTCTATCTTTCCTTCTGACTGTATCTCTCTTCATAGCTCTTCCTGTACCTCTTTATCTTTCTTTCTAACTGAATCTCTCTTCATATCTCTTCCTGTATCTCTCTATCTTTCCTTCTGACTGTATCTCTCTTCATATCTCTTCCTGTATCTCTCTATCTTTCTTTCTAACTGAATCTCTCTTCATATCTCTTCCTATATCTCTTTTTTCTTATGTCTTTCTTTCTAACTGTAGCCCTCTTCATATCTCTTCCTATATCTCTTTATCTTTCTTTCTAACTGTATCTCTCTTCATATCTCTTCCTGTATCTCTCTATCTTTCCTTCTGACTGTATCTCTCTTCATAGCTCTTCCTGTACCTCTTTATCTTTCTTTCTAACTGAATCTCTCTTCATATCTCTTCCTGTATCTCTCTATCTTTCTTTCTAACTGAATCTCTCTTCATATCTCTTCCTGTATCTCTCTATCTTTCTTTCTAACTGTATCTCTCTTCATAGCTCTTCCTGTATCTCTTTATCTTTCTTTCTAACTGAATCTCTCTTCATATCTCTTCCTGTATCTCTCTTTTCTTCTGTCTTTCTTTCTAACTGTCTCTCTCTTCATATCTCTTCCTGGGTCTGTTCTCTCTTTTGGTTCTCTGTGTTCGTTCTCCTGACTCTGTATCCAGTCGTTCTTCTTGTAGCAGATTAAAGTCTTTGATCTCTGCGGGTTGCTGTATTAAAGGTACTTTAACGGTCGGTGGGGGTTTGGGGTTCTAACATTTTGGATTTGGAGAACGAGTGTCTCTTTGATCTGCAAACACGATCGCTGTAGTTCATTTAAACGTTTAAAAATGATCAGCATGGATGACTGATTCAGCAGCTCAGTCCACAGAATCGATGAGCGATCAGTCCGGACATCGGAGCTTAAGATCTGTACAATCAGCACTTTGATTGTTTCTGAGTAAAAACCCCGCGTGAACATCATTAAACCGTCAGACGCAAAATCAGACAGCGTGTATTCACATGGACGATCAGACTGCACGCTCGTTTACTGATCGCTGAGCTAATTGTCTTCGTTGCTCCTTAAAATGAGCTTCAGAGCTTTTATTTTTTATAAATAAAAAAAATTTAAATAATAAATACTCATCTGATTTTGTACTCGTCTTTTATCATGGAAAAAAAAAAGAGAGACGCGTGTCAGACGCATGCAGCATTCTCGTTGTCATGGTAACCACTTTTGTCTTTTCCGGTTACCTTTCTCATTTATATTTGTGTTGATGTTCGGGGGCACGATGGCAAAACAAATAGAACCTGGAGTATCTGAAATGTGGATTTTTATTTATTAAGGACAATTTTTTTCATTTTTGAGCTAGTTTAATTTAGTTAGTACATCTAAATATGTAGTAGGCATTAAGTGGTAGGTGAAAATCAACGCCACCATCAACGCGTTCCCATGCTGACTCCACACATGAAGAACCACCTGGGAACCAAGCCCTGGACCTTCTCACGGTTCCGCCAACGTTCTCAGCAACGTTCAGCGCAACGATCAAAGCGGCGGACCGGGGAACATTCTGGTGGGGGGGGGCACGAAGAAAGCCGGTGCTCGGCGATAAATAAACAGTAACGGCACCAAACAAACCGGCGTCGGAAGAAAGGGGTTCCGGCTCAAAGGGAGCGGCGCTTTAAAAGTGCTGACAGCCTAAAAGCCGGGCTTCATTTGCATAACGCGAACTCGCGTCTGGGGAGCCGGCGGGAAACGCGCCCGCCGCAGGATCCCTTTAATATTTAATAAATTAGAACCGGTGGCGGCTGCTAATTAGAATTTGCGCGTTTACAAATCGGGCCTGATGGCAAAACAAATTATGAAATATAAGGCCGTGGTTTTTTTTTGTTTTTTTTTTGCTTTTCTCGCGGCGGAGAACCGGATGACAGGCGTGGGCTAATGGGCGATCGCTAACAACGCCGCTGTCAGGACACATCACGCGGCTAATCGAGTTAGGAGGCGGCGCAATGGGAACCGTTTAAAATATTGATACGCCCGCCGCCTCGGTGAGAGCCTCTCTTCATGCCACGAGTGCATTTACTTAAACATTTGCTTATCGCGCACGGGTCGTTAGTCCAGCGGCAAACGAAAGGCCCGTCCCCGTTCCTCCGTCACGGAGAACCGGCTCGCGCCCGCGGAATGCCGTATATGAGCGGATCGCGCCACGGACCAGCTCTCGCGGGCTGTTTCTCATTAGCGAGAGGGGCGAGCGTCGCCTCGCACGGGAGGACGCGGGCGCCCGGTACACGGGCAGAACGGGCAGGAGAACGCCGTGGCTCCCGACGCGCCGATGATCAGCACCGACTCCGAGCACGCAACGCGATTCCGGCGGATTTTATTAACTGATATTGATGACACTTGCCTGGGAGCGCTCGCCGGGGTCGCCTACCGACGAATCGCGACGACTGCCAGGAGTCGTCAGGCGCCGCTGGTTACACCCCCGCTGGGATGGCACTCCCTCGCACCATTCACAGGTGTATTTCACGACTTGGTGGTTGGGGTCAGAAACCGGGGTCAGGTGTTATACTTACCCCGGGAGCACTCAGGGTTAGGAGCCTTGCTTGAGGGCCCATAGGTAACTGTTTTGGGGCCATTTTGGTCGATGGTGCAACAGCCCACCTCACTTTGGAGCAATTTTTGAAGACCTGGCCACCTTTTATTGGTTCCAGCATTTTGTTCTGATCATGTGACTCAGCTCCAGTTAAATACTGTGGCATGGTGGATTAGTATTTAGCATGTTCTCCTCTGCGAGCACTCGCCGAGGTCGCTTACCGACGAACCGCAACAACTGCCAGAAGTCGTCAGGTGCCGCCAGTTACACCCCCGCTGGGATGGCGCTCGCTACATATGTATCCATGTGTATTTCGCGACTTGGTGGTTGGGGTCAGAAACCGGGGTCAGGTGTTATACTTACCCCGGGAGCACTCAGGGTTAGGAGCCTTGCTTGAGGGCCCATAGGTAACTGATTTGGGGCCATTTTGGTCGATGGTGCAACAGCCCCCGTTACTTTGGAGCAATTTTTGAAGACCTGGCAACCTTTTAATGGTTCCAGCATTTTGTTCTGATCATGTGATTCAGCTCCAGTTAAATACTGTGGCACGGTGGATTAGTATTTAGCATGTTCTCCTCCTTACTGACAAACTGACTTGTGGGGGGGGGCGGAAACGCAACAACTGCCAGGAGTCGTCAGGCGCCGCCGGTTACACGACCTGCTGGGATGGCACTGGCTCGCACCATTGGCAGGTGTATTTTACGACTTGGTGGTTGGGGTCAGAAACCGGGGTCAGGTGTTATACTTACCCCTGGGGCACTCAGGGTTAGGAGCCTTGCTTGAGGGCCCATAGGTAACTGTTTTGTGGCCATTTTGGTCGATGGTGCAACAGCCCCCCTCACTTTGGAGCAATTTTTTTGAAGACCTGGCAACCTTTAAATGGTTCCAGCATTTTGTATTGTTGTTATTATTATTGTTCTTCCTGTGTCAGCGTGGGTTTCCTCCAGGTTCTCTGGTCTCCTCCCACAGTCCAAAAACATGGATCAGGTCAATTGGGGTCTCCAAATTGCCCCATATAGAGTGTGTCTGTGTGAGTGAGTGTGTGCCTAGTGATAGATTGGCGTCCTGTCCTGGGTGTATCTGCCCAGCGCCCGAGAGGTTCTCCCCTGTATGAGCATGGGGAACCCCTCCCCCCGTGACCCTAATCGAGGATAAAGCGGAGGATACTGGATGGATGGATGTGTGCTTCAATAAGAACCATGAGGTTATTAAGCTGCACCACTCAAACCCAGAGCTCGTTACTGCGTTAACGACCGGAGGTTTTAATCCCGTCCAATCGGAGCCGAGTCGGCTCCGTCGTTCCCCTCATTAGAACCGATGAGAGAAACAGATCGTCGGGCCGTGCCACGGCGCCCCCTGTTTTTTTTCTTCTGTAGCGCGTATCAGGAGGCGGCGGGGAGATGCGAAGCGACAGTGCCACATTGCATTTGAGTCGTAAAGGGCAGCGCTCGACCCCCGTCGCGGACGAGGCAGCGGGGTTTTGCGCGCCGGCTCCGCTTTTAGAACCGGATCTGTCTTTTCGGCTGCGGAGCCGAGCGCCACTGATATCGCTGACAGTGGAGGTTCTGCGGAGAAGTGACAGCTCGTCGTCTCCGGGCAGCAGGCCGCTGGAGACGAAGACAGCGCGTTGGGTTCCAAGCACAGCCTTAAGGTCCGCTACGTATACCACAGAACCGCAAATGGAGATCCAGGACATAATCGCCGTTGCCCTCAACATGGGAGGTTCCAATGGTTCCAGAAGAATCAGGGAGGGGTGGGACAGCAGGGGTATGGGTGTCAAACACATACGTACACGCAGGTACAGAGAGGACATGCTGACTCCACACATAAGGAACCACCTGGGAACCAAACCCTGGACCTTCTTGCGGTTCCGCCAACGTTCTAAGCAATGTTCAGCGCCTATGAGTTTCCATCTTCTCCCCGCGTCAGCGTGAGTTTCCTCTGGGTTCTCCAGCACAAAAAGATTCAATGTAAATTGGATGCTCTATATTGCCCCATATAGTGAGTAGATTGGCACACTGTCCTTGGTATATCTGCCCCACGACCAAAATGTTCTCCCCTCTCTTATGGGCATAAGGGAGAATTACCCCCCCCCTTCCCCCCCGACCACAGTAGAAGATCCCTTAACAAAAGATAATGAGATATTTACTGGGGCATATTTACAACTGGGACAGCACGGTGGCTTAGTGGTTGGCATGTTCTCCTCTCAGTGCTGGGGATTCCCGATTCGAATCCCAATCTGGGTGGAGTTTCCATGTTCTTCCCGTGTCCACATGGGTTTCCTCCGGGTTCTCCGGTTTCCTCCCACAGTCCAAAAACATGGATCAGGGTCAATTGAGTTCTCCAAATTGCCCCATATAGAGTGTGTCTGTGTGAGTGAGTGTGTGTCCAGTGATTGATTGGCGTCCTGTCCTGGCTGTATCTGCCCAACGGCCGAAACATTCTCCGCTGGATGGGCATGGGGAACCCCCCCCCCGCGACACTAATAGAGGATAAAGCAGAGGATAATGAATGGATGGACATCCTGGTTGGCACGGTGGCTTAGTGGTTAGCATGTTCTCCTTGCAGTGCTGGGGACTTCCAGTACGAATCCCAATCTGAGGGGAGTTTGCATGTTCTCTCCATGTCCACGTGGGTTTCCTCCGGGTTCTCCGGTTTCCTCCCACAGTCCAAAAACATGGATCAAGGTCAATTGAGTTCTCCAAAATTGCCCCATATAGAGTGTGTTTGAGTGTGTGAACAGTGATATGGGTGTATCCCATGTCCTGGGTGTATCTACCCAGCGCCCAAAACGTTCTCCCCTGGATGGGCATGGGGAACCCCCCACCCCCCCACCCCGTGACCATGGTAGAGGATAAATCAGAAGATGATGAATGGATGGTTATTTATAAGTGTGTGGGAGCTCTTACGCTGGCAATGTGAAGGTTGTGGGTTCAAATCCCAAGTCCAACAAAGCTGTTGATGTGGGCCCTTGAGCAAGGGCCTTAACCCTCATTACTCCAGGGATGCTGACCCCGTGCCCTGACCCCGCCCAGTGGCCGGGGATGTTATGTATCCACAGTGAAGCACAGCCCTCTGTCAGCATCATAATGAAATGAACTTTCTCAGGTCTGTTCAAACACTGCCCCCCCCCCCCCCCCACCCCAACACCACCACCCCCCCACCCCCCACCCCCGTTAATTTTATTACCTCATAAGTCGAGCGGTTTGCTTTTCCTCATGACATTTACAGTAGTTGTGTTTCTGAGCTCTAATGAAAATACTGATTATTACCGAGTAAAACTTCGGGTCACGCCAAAGCCCCGAACAAACAGCAACCTGAACAGAGTGAGCCACGTACGGAACGTTCCCTGATATCCCAGAGAAATCACACGCTTGAGAGGAAATCCAAAAAAGAACTCTGGAACATCTGATCAGAACCACTCCAGATGCAGAAGCCCGTCTGAGGAACATCTCAGAGCTCCAGAACGTCGTTTCCGTTCTGTACGTTCCTCATGGCATACTCTTCAGGTGAACGATGAACGATGACCTCCTTTGAATGAACGATGACCTCCTTTGAACGATGACCTCCTGGTTTGGGTCAGGACCCGGTTAGAACCATAGTTTCTTGGAGACGGGCTTCATGATGGATGCCCTGGATAGGCATGTGGAAACGTTCCCCCCCCCATGACCCCAGTAGATGATAAAGAGGAAAATAATGGATGGATGGTTGCTGTTGAAAATGCAATCCACCATTCAGACATTTTTTTCAAAGGGGCAAATGAAAATATTTTGTTTTACTGAGGGGGACAGGTGGCACTTTCTTGGAGACGGGCTTCATGAGGTCTTTCCTCAGCAACGTTTTGCAGACCACCAATCAGATGGCTCAACCAATCAGTAATACCTCCCAGCAAGAAGGTCCCGGGTTTGATTCCCTGTCCCTGAGTGAGTTTACTTCAGGTACTCTGGTTTCTGTCCACAATCCAAGGACATGCTGATTGGTAGATGGTCACCGGGTCTTTCCTCAGCAACATTTTGCAAACAACCAATCAGAAGGGTCAACCAATCAGAATTATCTACAGCAGGTTTTTGGAATTTGGGCAGAAACCAGGGTACCTGGACAGGGAATGGAACATGGGACCTTCTTGCTGGGAGGTTGTAGCACTAACCGCTGCACTACTTAATATCAGCACTAGGGACTCCTGGTTCGAATCCCAATCTGGGTGGAGTCTCCATGTTCTCCCTGTGTCCGCGTGGGTTTCCTCCGGGTTCTCCGGTTTCCTCTCACAGTCCAAAAACATGGATCAAGGTCAATTGAATTCTCCAAATTGCCCCATAGTGAGTGATACATTGGCGTCCTGTTCTGGGTGTATCTGCCCAGCGCCTGAAACGTTCTCCCCTGGATGGGCATGGGGAAACCCCCCCCCCCCCCCCCCCCCACAGCAGGTTTTTGGAATTTGATCAGAAACCAGGGTACCTGGACAGGGAATGGAACCCGGGACCTTCTTGCTGGGAGGTGGCTGCCCTACTTAATATCAGCACTAGGGATTCCCGGTTTGAATCTCAATCTGGTTGGAGTTTCCATGTTCTCCTTGTGTCCCCGTGGGTTTCCTCCGGGTTCTCTGGTTTCCTCCTGCAGTCCAAAAACATGGATCAAGGTTAATTGAATCCTCCAAATTGCCCAATATAGAGTGTGTCTGTGTGAGTGAGTGTGTGTCCAGTGATAGATTGGCGTCCTGTCCTGGGTGTATCTGCCCAGCGCCAGAAACGTTCTCCCCTGGATGGGCATGGGGAACTCCCCCCCACCCCCTACAGCAGGTTTTTGGAATTTGAGCAGAAACCAGGGTACCTGGACAGGGAATGGAACCCGGGACCTTCTTGCTGGGAGGTGGCTGCACTACTTAATATCAGCACTAGGGATTCCCGGTTTGAATCTCAATCTGGGTGGAGTTTCCATGTTCTCCTTGTGTCCCCGTGGGTTTCCTCCGGGTTCTCTGGTTTCCTCCCGCAGTCCAAAAACATGGATCAAGGTTAATTGAATCCTCCAAATTGCCCAATATAGAGTGTGTCTGTGTGAGTGAGTGTGTGTCCAGTGATAGATTGGCGTCCTGTCCTGGGTGTATCTGCCCAGCGCCCGAAACGTTCTCCCCTGGATGGGCATGGGGAACCCCCCCCACGACCCTAGTAGAGTATAGAGGATAATGGATGGATGGATGGACGGTTAGTGTGAGTTTTCCACCTCCAGCTTTCCGAGCCTTGGCGTGATGTACCCCGAGACGCGGCGGCGGCTGACGGCGGCGGTCGCAGAATCCCCGGCCGAAAGTGAAAGAGCTCGTTATCCCGTCCAGCCGGAGGAGTGAGTTTATCAGAGTCTGGCAACCGCAGATTTAATCATCTGCCTTCCGCGGCGGTGTAAACAGCGAGTGGCGGGTTAGTAACACGGCGAGGAGCTGACATCAGGTTCTCATGTCCATCATCCCGCTCGCACTGACCGTGCCGTACACTTCATCTATTATTTACGGCGGCCCCGGCGCCGGGCAGATTGCAGGGACAGCGCCGCCGCGGCTCGGCCGCCGTGTCAGAGTTTATTTCAAGGATGAGAACGTTTGCATTTGCACTGTTCATACAAATTACTCTGATTGGATCCCCCCCGCGCCCCCCCCCCGATAAGTCCCGTCCGCCGGGCCCTTGAGGAAGATCGGCCCGTCCTTCGCGAGCCGCTCCCCGTCCGGGCCTCTGGCCGTGGTGCGAGCCCGTCACTCAGCCCTAATTGCCGTCCTGGAGGAACCACATCGGCCCACGGAGCTCCGACCGCAACTCGGCTCCATTGCAACACCTAATCTGTTAATGAGAGCGGTGCAGGGGCAAAAAATCCGGATGAAGGGCAGAGCAGCTAACGATGAGGGCAGGGGCCCGAAAACGGGGGAGATAATGACGTTCAGCGGGAATCTCCGGCAGCGTTACCATTCATCTTCAGAGTTTGTTGCTCGTGTTGTTAATTGACCTGAAGACATCCATCCATTATCTCCCGCTTTATCCTCTATTAGGGTCGTGGTGGGGGGGTTCCCCATACCTATCCAGGGGAGAACATTTCGGGCGCTGGGCAGATACACCCAGGACAGGACGCCAATCTATCGCTGGACACACACTCACTCACACAAACACACACTCTATATGGGGCAATTTGGAGAATTCAACTGACTTGATCCATGTTTTTGGACTGTGGGAGGTAACCGGAGAACCCGGAGGAAACTCACGTGGACACGGGGAGAACATAGAAACTCCACCCAAATGGGGATTTGAAGCGGGAATCCCTAGTGCTGAGAGGAGAACATGCTAAACCACTAAGCCGCTGTGCCGCCCTCCATCCAGTATCTTCTGCTTTATCCTCTATTAGGGTTGCGTATTAGGGGTCCCCATGCCCTTCCAGAGGAGAACGTTTCGGGCGCTGGGCAGATACACCCAGGACAGGGGGGCAATCTATCACTGGGCACACACTCACTCACACACACACTCTATATGGGGCAATTTGGAGAATTCAATTGCCCTTGATCCATGTTTTTGGACTGTGATAGGAAACCGGAGAACCCGGAGGAAACCCACGCAGACACAGGGAGAACATGGAAGCTCCAACCAGATGGGGATTCGAAGCGGGAATCCCTAGTGCTGAGAGGAGAACATGCCAACCACTAAGCAGCCGTGCCGCCCTCCATCCATTACTTTCTGCTTTATCCTCTATTAGGGCGCGGGGGGGGGTTCCCCATGCTTATCGAGGGGAGAACGTCTCGGGCGCTGGGCAGATACACCCAGGACAGGGGGGCAATCTATCACTGGACACACACTCACTCACACAGACACACACACTCTCTATGGGGCAATTTCGAGAATTCAATTGACTTGATCCATGTTTTTGGACTGTGGGAGGAAACCGGAGAACCCGGAGACTTTTAACCGAAATACGTGTTGCGATCGCAGAAGCTTGTGGAGACGATGCCACGGAGAACGTGTGATGTCATCGAAGGCGGTCCAATGAAATGTCAGAGTGTGTGACCTTTTGTGAAAGTAATAAAACTGATGAAAGACTGAAAATAGTTTTTTTTTTCTGTGTTATTAACTCGGCGTGTGCATCT
Source organism: Corydoras sp. C115 (assembly GCA_019802505.1). Taxonomy (NCBI): domain Eukaryota; kingdom Metazoa; phylum Chordata; class Actinopteri; order Siluriformes; family Callichthyidae; genus Corydoras; species Corydoras sp. C115. The sequence continues at coordinate 178,888 of JAFMOC010000799.1, forward strand.
GTTTATTCTGCGTTCGTTCGGAAGTCACGGCCGAAAGAGAACGCAAACAGAAGACATTTATAAACGAAGACATATATTCCTGAAAAAGAGACGAAAAGTGGCAACAGCAACCCAAGACAGAGGCTAACAGCCCCCCCGAGCCGGTCCACATGACGGGAGACAGGACGCAAACCAACATTAAATGAGCAGAAACAAGACCGTTCTAATCCGATTCAATCTGCGAGGCGGGCGGCACGGGGACTTAGTGGTTTAGCACGTTCTCCTCTCAGCTCTAGGGATTCCCGGTTCAAATCCCAATCTGGGTGGAGTTTCCATTTCCTCCCCGTGTCTGCGTGGGATTCCTCCGGGTTCTCTGGTTTCCTCCCACAGTCCAAAGACATGGATCAAGGTCAATTGAATTTTTCAAATTGCCCCATATAGAGTGTGTCTGTGTGAGTGAGTGTGTGCCCAGCGATAGATTGGCGTCCTGTCCTGGGTGTATCTGCCCAGCACCAGAGACGTTCTCCCCTGGATGGACATGGGGAACCGCCCTCCATGACCCTAATAGAGGATAAAGCGGAAGATAATGGATGAAGAAATATTTTTGTTTGGGCGGCAAAAAAAAAAGTGGCTTAGTGGTTTAGCATGTTCTCCTCTCAGCTCTAAAGAGGATTCCCGGTTCGAATCCCCATCTGGGTGGAGCTTCCATGTTCTCACCGTGTCTGCGTGGGTTTTCTCCGGGTTCTCCGGTTTCCTCCCACAGTCCAAAAACATGGATCAAGGTCAATTGAGTTCTCTAAATTGCCCCATATAGAGTGTGTGTGTGAGTGAGTGTGTGTCCAGTGATAGATTGCCCCATTTTCCTGGGTGTATCTGCCCAGCGCCCGAAATGTTCTTCCCTTGATGGGCATGGGAACCCCCCCCCCCCCCTGACCCTAATAGAGGATGAAGTGGAAGATAATGGATGGATGGAATCAGCGAGGCTGACTGATGGATGAATCTCCATTACGGTGGCGTGCGGAGCTTCGGACGGCCGACCGACACGTTTCTGGTTCCGAGCCAATCGGAGTCGGCCGGAACGCATCGCAGATCCGAGTGAAGAGAGGAAAAGCGGGACGGCGTGCTGAGTGGTCCCCACCGCGGGACGGCGTGGTGTTGTGATGTATGCGGGGGTGTGTGGAGGGCGCGCGGGTTTGGTATTAAAGGCCTGTGTGTGATTTAGCAGCTTATCAGTGTGATGTGACATTTACAGAAACATTACAGACTCATGAACTACATACATATTTATTCACACCCCGGGGGGGGGAGGCCTTTACGTGAATTATGAACCCGAACCCCGCGGCTCTGTGTGTTTGTAATAGATTTATTATGGATTAATCTGAAGGAAAAAATCTGCATAATATTCTGTTTATCGGGAAAAAAGTGTAACGTTGGAGCAGAAGGATGAAAACAGCGGACAACAGAGGAGACGTCCGAAAAGTAGGGCGGCACGGTGGCTTAGTGGTTTAGCATGTTCTCCTCTCAGCGCTAGGGATTCCCGGTTCAAATCCCCATCTGGGTGGAGTTTGCATGTCCTCCCCGTGTCCGCGTGGGTTTCCTCCGGGTTCTCCGGTTTCCTCTCACAGTCCAAAAACATGGATCAAGTCAATTGAATTCTCCAAATTGCCCCATAGAGAGTGTGTGTGTCTGTGTGAGTGAGTGTGTGTCCAGTGATAGATTGCCCCCCTGTCCTGGGTGTATCTGCCCAGCGCCCGAAACGTTGGGCATGGGGAACCCCCCCCCCATGACCCTAATAGAGGATAAAGCGGAAGATAATGGATGGACGGACATCCTGGGCGGCACGGTGGCTTAGTGTTTAGCATGTTCTCCTCTCAGCGCTGGGGATTCCTGGTCCGAGTCCCCATCTGGGTGGAGTTTCCATGTTCTCCCTGTGACCGTGTGGGTTTCCTCCGATTTCTCCGATTTCCTCCCACAGTCCAAAAACATGGATCAAGGTCCGTCCATCCATTCATTATCTTCTGCTTTATCCTCTATTGGGGTCGCTGGGGGGGGGGGTTCCCCATGCCCATCCAGGGGAGAACGTTTTGGGCGCTGGGCAGATACACCCAGGACAGAATGCCAATCTATCACTGGAAACACACTCACTCACTCACACACTCCATATGGGGCAATTTGGAGAACTCAATTGACCCTGATCCATGTTTTTGGACTGTGGGAGGAAACCGGAGAACACGGAGGAAACCCACTCGGACACGGGGAGAACATGGAAACTCCACCCAGATTTGGATTCGAACCACTACGCCAGCGTGCCGCCCAACCACAACAACACTTTCCTTAATTACACTTGTCTTTAATAATTGGAATGTTCTCCCTCCTTGTTGGTTGCCCTTAGCTAATTTATTCCGCTCTCCGTGTCGTGGCTTAGTGGTTTAGCATGTTCTCCTCTCACCGCTGGGGATTCCCAGTTCGAATCCAAATCTGGGTGGAGTTTCCATGTTCTCCCCGTGTCTGCATGGGTTTCCTCCGGGTTTTCCGGTTTCCTCCCACAGTCCAAAAACATGGATCAAGTCAATTGAATTCTCCAAATTGCCCCATATAGAGTGTGTCTGTGTGAGTGAGTGTGTGCCCAGCGATGGATTGGCACCCTGTCCTGGGTGTATCTGCCCAGCGCCCGAAACGTTCTCCCCTGGATGGGAATGGGGAACCCCCCGCAACCCTAATAGAGGATAAAGCGGGAGATAATGAATGAATGAATGATGAATGAACTCGGTGGAAGTTTCTAAAACCGGATGGAGCAGTTCAGCCCCAGACCGTCAGGCGTCCGTCCTCCTCTGAGGTTCACATCTGGTGTCACAATGATTCCGAAAACCGACTTTGTTTAATCAGGACATTTGGGATGAATAAGAGACTGGAGGGTTTGGGGTTTGGCTGGCGGATCCAAACGTCTTAATCCCGCTTTATAATCTACAGCAGCGGCTGAAGCGTTTATTAAACCCAATCCAGCTTCCAAATGAGTTTGAGATGGACGGCCATGTGAGAACGTCTGCGGAATCAGAAGGCCTCGCTCTCCGTCAGCCTCGGCGTCCGTTCCAGTGACCGCTGGGGAGCCGAACCCATCTTCCGTCCCGCCGGATCTTACCGAAAAGTCCACAAAGTCCAAATCGGGCGGTTCAGTGAAATGCGAGCGGGCCGGGCGGCGCGGATCCGTGCCGCTCTCACGAAGGAAAAGAGAAGTGGGCCCAGTTATGAGCCTGGCAGCTGTTCGGGTCGCGGCAAAATGAAGGCCTGCAGCTCCTTCGGACGTTCTGCGGAATGTCTGCCCAGCGCTTCACTATCATTAAACTTAACGGCCTGTTTAAATCCGGCTCTCTCGTGTGTGGAGGCGGCGTTTTTTAATTTAGGCCTTCACCGCCGTCTTCAGCTGTTGGTTTAATGTCCTGCGTGGTCTCTTGCGATGCTCGGGTTCACGTGAGGTCATGCGGAGTGAGTGAAGCGTTAAGGTGGCTGTTCAAACACGTCATCACTGACCGCCGCCTGCTTCATCTCGATTCGGCCGGGTTATGAACTTTAGTCTGAACATCAGACGACGGTCTGTTCAGTGTGATTAACCCTCAACAGCAAGACTTCGATTCCACCAGACCTCTGAAGGTGTCCTCTGGTCTCAGTCACCAAGGGTTATGAAGTTTAGTCTGACAAAAAGATGACGGTCTGCTCAGTGTGATTAACCCACAACAGCAAAGCAAGACCTCGATTCCACCAGACCCCTAAATGTGTCCTCTGTCTCAGTGTGGTTAAACAACAGCAAAGATCCACCAGATTCCACCAGACCCCTAAATGTGTCCTCTGGTCTCAGTCACCAATGGTTATGAACTTCAGTCAGAAGATCCACCAGATTCCACCAGACCCCTGAAGGTGTCCTCTGGTCTCACTCACCAAGGGTTATGAACTTCAGTCAGAAGATCCACCAGATTCCACCAGACCCCTGAAGGTGTCCTCTGGTCTCACTCACCAAGGGTTATGAACCTTAGTCTGACCAATGGACGACGGCCTGCTCAGTGTGATTAACCCACAACAGCAAAGCAAGACTTCGATTCCACCAGACCCCTGAAGGTGTCCTCTGGTCTCAGTCACCAAGGGTTATGAACTTCAGTCTGACCAAAAGACCATGGCCTGCTCAGTGTGATTAACCCTCAACAGCAAGGCCTCGATTCCACCAGACCCCTGAAGGTGTCCTCTGGTCTCAGTCACCAAGGGTTATGAACTTCAGTCTGAGTTCCACCAGATTCCACCAGACCCCTGAAGGTGCCTCTGGTCTCAGTCACCAAGGGTTATGAACTCAACAGCAAGACCTCGATTCCACCAGACCCCTGAAAGTGTCCTCTGGTCTCAGTCACCAAGGGTTATGAACTTCAGTCAGAAGTTCCACCAGATTCCACCAGACCCCTGAAGGTGTCCTCTGGTCTCAGTCACCAAGGGTTATGAACTTCAGTCAGAAGTTCCACCAGATTCCACCAGACCCCTGAAAGTGTCCTCTGGTCTCAGTCACCAAGGGTTATGAACCTCAGTCAGAAGTTCCACCAGATTCCACCAGACCCCTGAAGGTGTCCTCTGGTCTCAGTCACCAAGGGTTATGAACTTTAGTCTGACCAATGGACAACGGCCTGCTCAGTGTGATTAACCCACAACAGCAAAGCAAGACCTCAATTCCACCAGACCCCTGAAGGTGTCCTCTGGTCTCAGTCACAAGTTATAAGATACATCCTTTACAACGACTAATCTAGCAGCTCTGGACAAATGTGCGAAAGAAAAAAAAGTGAAAGGACTTGGAGGATTGGGACTGGTGTCACGTGTCGTCCCGGCGTGGATCGATGAAGCTCTCCGGCACCAGCGTCAGCGCACAACAGCGTGCGATCGGTTTACCGAACCCGAAAGCCCCCCCGGCCGACCCCCCGGCGCTCCGAGGGCCCTTACTGGAAACGAGTGATGCATTGTTTGCGGTGAAATGAATCCTCTGAATTCATTAGCCGAATCAGATATTCAATCGACGCGGGCCCGGAATAATTACGCGTGGAGAGAGCGCACGACGGACGACTCCAAACCGGGGGAAGGCGATAGCGGCGGAGCCGGCGGCGAAAACGGAGCCCTGAATCTGATCTGTCTCTTGTTTTGAGGTTCGTCAGTGTCTTCCGTTTGTCCTCGCGACGCCGGCCGGAGAGGAAATGAGACGTGGACGGTGCCGGCGCTCGGCTTCCGTCTCGTTACGCCGTCCTATTAATCAGGGTACGATCTTCCCGGCGTCCCGACACGTCCCGAGGAGTGGCGTGCGCTCCGAACACAGCCGGGCTAAAAAAAAATAAAATAAATAAAAATTCCAAAAAAAAAAAAAAAAGGGGCGAACCTCCCCGGGTGAAAAAAAAAACACGATCCGGGAGCCAAATTGGCGGCAATTAAAGCCCGGCTCTCGGCGGAGAAGGTGCGAAACGAACACACGGTTCTTTCACGACGAGAACGTGGCCCGAGCGCGTCCAATTAACGGGCCCCTGGTGAACCGTGTCCAAAAATCACCTCTTTAAAATGTGCATTATTTTAGGCTGCATAATTTGGCCGGCGCTCGGCGCGCCGTGTCACCGGCGAGCGGGACGCGTGCAGTCAATTAGTCCAGAGTTCTGCGCGTTCCGCTCGTACTGTAAGGTTCTCCCACACAGTCCCGCCGCCGCCGTGCGAGAGAGAGACATCTGGCCCGCGATATTTCACCATAAATCTCCCCGCGCCGACAAAGGTGGTGTGATGATTGGTGTAAATGGAACAAAAAGGGCCTTTTTATAGGAACAGCCCCCCCTTTCAGAACAGAGCGGGCGGAGGCGAGGCCGGCGGCGCTGTCGTCTGCGCCGCGCCGGATCGGGGTGGGCGCCGGGACTTCGGGGGGACGTGTGGCGTTTCGTGCCGCCCGCGATCCGAGACTCACACCTTTCCGCCGTTTGCACCGCCGAGTTGACGGCTTGCGTTCAGCGGGTATTTTTAACCCCACGGAACGTGTGCCACCTTATTAAATTCAATTCAATTAAATGAAAGCAGTCGGGGTTGTAATAGTGACAGGGACCTGCGTGTTTCGGAGACCCGGGGCCACACGGTGCAGGAGGAGAACTTTCAGGCATTTGAGTTCGAACCCTCTCACACATGGACACGGGGAGGACATGGAAACTCCACCCAGATTGGGATTCCCTCCTAAGTTAGTGTACTCCGGGTTCTCCGGTTTTCTTCCCACAGTCCAAAAACATGGATCAAGTCAATTGAATTCTCTAAATTGCCCCATATAGAGTGTGTCTGTGTGAGTGATTGTGTGTCTAGTGATAGATTGGTGTCCTGTCCTGGGTGTATCTGCCCAGCGCCCGAAACGTTCTCCCCTGGATGGACGTTCTCCCCCCCCCCCTCACGACCCTAGTAAAAAAAGCGGAAGATAATGGATGGATGGATAAAATACTAAATAATTAAATCACAAGTAGGGGCTGCACGGTGGCTTAGTGGTTTTGCATGTTCTCCTCTCAGCGCTGGGGATTCCCGGTTCGAATCCCAATCTTGGTGGAGTTTGCATGTTCTCCCCGTGTCCGCGTGGGTTTCCTCCGGGTTCTCCGGTCTCCTCCCACAGTCCAAAAGCCTGGATAAAGTCAATTGAGTTCTCCAAATTGCCCCATATAGAGTGTGTGTCTGTGTGAGTGAGTGTGTGTCCAGTGATAGACTGGCGTCCTGTCCTGGGTGTATCTGTCCAACACCAGAGACGTTCTCCCCTGGATGTGCATGGGGAACCCCCCCCCCCCACACACACACACGACCCGTAAGTGCTCGTAACTCGGCTGGGCCACCGCGGAGCATCACCCCAAAACGCAGGGCGTTGAGGTGACCGTCCCATTGATGTCCAGTCGTCAGGCCTGCGGTCATGGATAACCGGATAACCGGAGCCGGCCGTAAGCAGGCCATTGACTGTGGGGAGAGAGACGGACGTCCCGGCGCGAGATAAAAGCCCGGGACGAACGGCGTATCCATTATTCATTCCCGGAACGCCGAATGACTTTCCCGGAACGCCGGGGACAGATCGCGAACACGCAGACTTCGCCGCGAGCCGACATCCGGACGGCGCGATCCCGACTCATCCCGAGTTTAATCAGATAAAAGCCTGCGCTCTCGCCGCCGACGTTCCGAGTGAATTCCGCGTGAATTCCGTATTTATCCATTCACCCGAGCACCGGAGTCGGAACAACGCCGGCGTCGGGCGTCCCTAGGTCTCTTATTAGTCTTCCCAATTAGAGGCACGCCTCACCCCCTCACCCCGGAGCGTGTCGCCGGGCGGGCTAATAAAGCCTGAATGGCGATGAGGAAACGAGGGCCGGGTGAAATTGGGAATCATAAAGCATTCCGTAAAATACCGGCCCGCCTAATTTATTCCTGGCGCCTCATTGGGCCGCGCGGTGGAGAGTGCGAGGACCTCGTCCCGCGCTTCATTTACGGGAGGCATGGAGCGGCGCGTCACCGTGGGGCAGGAGCGCCAGCTTTAATGGATGAGGAGGGAAACCGCGGGGCAGGCCGCGCCGGCCGGAATACTGATGACTCGAGCCGTTCCGGATCCGGAGCGGCGGGCGGATGTGGAGCGGGAGCGCGGCGGTGGAGGTGGAGGAGGCGCGATGAGATAATGATGCACCTGTCCTCCGCTATAACACTAATCAGGTCTCACCTCCAGGCCACGGCTTTAGAAGGTCACAATACATTCGCTGTCAAAAATTAAAGCTCCCTCTATATTGTTTTAACGAAGCGGAGACGAAGCGACGGCTCGGAGACGACGACGAAGACACCGCCACTCCGAGACAAAAAAACTCCGTGGAATAAAGTCGGCTGCCGGAACTTCTTGGGTTCGAGGTTCTGCACCCCGACCGACGGCACATCCACAGGGACGGATGTCTGTCTGTCTGTCTCTCTTTCTCTGTTTGTCGGTCTGTCTGACTTTCTCACTTTCGCTGTCTGTCTGTCTGTCTGTCTCTGTTTTGCCGTCTGTCTGTCTGTCTCTCTGTCTGTCTGTCTGTCTGTCTCTCTTTCTCTGTCTCTCTCTCTCTATCTGTTTGACTCTCTGTCTCTCTCTCTCTGTCTGTCTGTCTCTCTCACTTTTGCCGTCTGTCTGTCTGTCTGTCTGTCTGTCTGTCTGTCTCTCGTTCTGTCTGTCTTTTTTTTCTGTCTCTCTTTTTCTGTCTGTCTGTCTGTCTCTGTCTCTCTTTCGCCGTCTGTCTGTCTGTCTCTCGTTCTCTGTCTGTCTGTCTGTCTGTCTGTCTTTTTCTGTCTGTATGTCTGTCTGTCTCTGTTTTGCCGTCTGTCTGTCTCTCTCTCTCTCTCTCTGTCTGTCTGTCTGTCTGTCTCTCTTTCTCTGTCCGTCTCTGTCTCTCTTTCTCTGTCTGTCTGTCTCTCTTTCTCTCTCTCTCTCTCTCTCTCTCTCTCTCTCTCTCTATCTGTTTGACTCTCTGTCTCTCTCTCTCTGTCTGTCTGTCTCTCTCACTTTTGCCGTCTGTCTGTCTGTCTGTCTGTCTCTCGTTCTGTCTGTCTTTTTTTTCTGTCTCTCTTTTTCTGTCTGTCTGTCTGTCTCTGTCTCTCTTTCGCCGTCTGTCTGTCTGTCTCTCGTTCTCTGTCTGTCTGTCTGTCTGTCTCTCTTTTTCTGTTTGTATGTCTGTCTGTCTCTGTCTCTGTTTCGCCGTCTGTCTGTCTGTCTCTTTTTCGCCGTCTGTCTGTCTGTCTCTCGTTCTCTGTCTGTCTGTCTGTCTCTCTTTTTCTGTTTGTATGTCTGTCTGTCTCTGTCTCTGTTTCGCCGTCTGTCTGTCTGTCTCTTTTTCGCCATCTCTCTGTCTGTCTCTCTTTTTCTGTCTGTCTGTCTGTCTGTCTCTCATTCTCTGTCTGTCTCTCTTTCGCCGTCTCTCTGGCTGTCTCTCTTTCTCTATCTGTCTGTCTGTCTGTACAGTCTCTGGTCTGTATGTCTTTAATATTTTTGAGTCTGTGAGTTCGTGGTGCTCTGTGGCCTTTTCTCTTCTGTTGTCTGGCTCTATCTCATGTCTCTCTCTCTCTCTTCTCTGTCTCTCTCTCTCTCTCTCTCCTCTCTCTCCCTCTCTCTGTCTCCTTCTCTTGCTCTAGTCTCTCTCTCTCTCTCTGGGTGTTTGGAGCGTCTTTCCTGGCATCCTCGCACTGGTTCCGTCTGTGTGTTCTGTCTTTGGCAGCATTTTTGATTTTTGAGTGCGTAGGACACGCCTTACCCTTTGTTGAGGCAGTGAGGCTGGCGCGCCAACCTGTGGCGTGTCCTCGGGGTTCCGTGTGTCTGCGGGCAGCAGAGTGCAGTAGGACACGCCACCCTGTTGAACGCGTTGAGCAGCAGTCCACGCAGGCAGCACGTCATATAAGCGGCGAGGCTGGACCGTCTCCGTCGTCTCACCGACGCTCCACTGTCCTTTACGTTTGAGGTTCTCACGGTTGGCCCGCCACACCGGCCCCCATGTCCCGTCTATGTTCCATGTGACACGCCTCGTTTATAAAACCTTCTATACCCTTCTCATCTCTAATGATCTGCCCTGGAGGTTCTATACACTTGAACTCTGTTTACTAGGGGTGAGCTGCAATATTCGCTGATTCGACGATTCGATTCAGAGAACCGTAGTCGACTATGAACCTCATAGTCGAATGTACCATTTTGACCACATAGGGGTGTCCATGGCTGCTGCTAAGCATTAGTTTTTACATGAAATGTCTTTGTTTTCGTTATATATATAGCCTTTTGTCAAATAAAATCATCATAATTTCTAGAAATTAAAAAGAAAAAAGAAAAACAAAAAAAAAGGTCTTTTTTAAAAACTATGCTTATAGCGCCATCTGGTGGTGAAATTTTAACTGGTTCGACTATCAGTCGACTATAGGGAAAATCTGACGAATCAGATTCGACTACGAAAATTTGTAGTTGAATACAGCCCTACTGTTTACCCGCCGTTCCCGCTTCGTTAACAATCATTACTCGGAATCCGGAATTATAAAAGCATCCCTTCGTCTCGAGGTCAGATGGCGGCGTCACGCTAATTAACCGCGACATCGTTACCAGAGGGTGCCGATCATTTCCGGAGCGGCGTGCAGGTTTGTCCCGAGCCTGAGCTGCTTTCAGCTTACAATCTGATTAATTGGACCATGTGACCTTTCAGATCAAACCGTATAGGCTTCTTCCTATTAATAATTCCGCCCCGACGAAGAAGACATAGAATTTAATTAGCGGCGTCCGTGGTTTTCCCCGCCGCCGATCGCCATCTGCGGTGCGGCGAGTCTCTCGGCTCTGGGTTCTGGATGTGAACGAGCTCGTGTGGAGGGGAGCTGCGTGCATTAATGAGCCAGCGCAGGCCTGTATTATGTTTAATTAGCTGCTTTATGTAACGAGCAGCTTGTTGCTAATGGAGGCGACTCACTGCGAGCAGTACATCTACGGGAATAACCCGCGCAATCGGGACTCCGGAATGGCCCTCGTACCGCCGAAATGAGTAACATCTTTGCGCCGTCTCCCGAAGCCCATTAATTAAGTCGGGTTGCTCGGGGTCTTTATCTTAATTTCATGTGCCATTAACATAATACACGCGATATGAGTTCTCACCACGCGCTCGCTCTAATGCACACTGTTTATTTACCCTGATTATTTAAAGCTGTAATAATAGCTATATGGACCTTTCATAAAGAACTCCCCCGCGAGCGCCGCGCCGCCACAGATGTTCGTTAAGCGCGCCGTCGCGTTTGGCCGCCGTCCCGCCCGGCACCGCCGATTTGCACGGCAGAAAGGTGTTGGAATTTCACGCCGTGCCGGCCAGCGGGGGCCGAGCGTCTGTGCGTTCACGCCGGAGAACGAGCTGCTGTCGCGACGGCGTGGGTCACCTCCCCGGTCTGAGCACCGGGTTTAGAACCTATACAGGGTGACATGTCCCGTCACAGGAGAACGATCGGAGCTGCCGGTACGAGTGCTTTTAATCCCTTTATAACCCGAAACAGACGATTGCAAATTTTCAAAGGACCACATTTTGGAAGGGGGGGGGCGTGTCACATGGAACATATACGGGACATGGGGGCCGGTGTGGCGGGGCCAAACATGAGAACCTCAAACATAAACGAGGGCGCCACATGCTCAAACAGCGCCCCCACAGACGGCGAAAGAGAGAGAGATAGAGACAGACAGACAGACCGAGAGAGAGAGAGACAGACAGACAGAAAAAAGACAGACAGACAGAGAAAGGGAGACAGACAGACAGAGAACGAGAGACAGACAGACAGACAGACAGACAGACGGCGAAAGAGAGACAGACAGACAGACAGACAGAGAAAGGGAGACAGACAGACAAAAAACAGACAGACAGACAGAGACCGAGAGAGACAGGCAGATGGCGAAAGTGAGAGAGACAGGGACAGACAGACAGACAGGCAAACAGAGAAACAGACAGACAGACAGACAGAGGGACAGACAGACAGACAGACAGACAGAGAAAGAGAGACAGACAGACAGAGAAAGAGAGACAGACAGACAAATAGACAGACAGACAGAAAAAAAGACAGACAGACGGTGAAACAAAGAGAGACAGACAGACAGAAAATGAGAGACAGACAGACAGACAAACAGATGGCGACAGAGAGACAGAGACAGATAGACAGAGAAAGAGAGACAGAGAGAGAGAGAGAGAGAGAGAGAGAGACAGACAGGTAGAGAAAAAACAGACAGACAGATGGCGAAAGTGAGACAGACAGAGACAAAGAGTCCGACAGACAGACAGACAGACAGACAGACAGACAGACAGACAGATGTCCGTCCCTGTGGATGTACCGTTCACGTGAGTGCGGCTCGTCGGTCGGGGTGCGATCGTAAAAAGTGCAGAACCTCGAACCCAAGAAGTTCCGTCAGCCGACTTTATTCCACAGAGTTTTTTGTCTCGGAGTCGCAGAGGCGAAAGAGAGAGAGATAGAGACAGACAGACAGACAGACAGACAGAAAAAAGACAGAGACAGTGAAAGAGAGACAGACGGCGAAACAGAGACAGACAGACAGATAAAGAGAGAAATAGAGACAGACAGAGAGACAGAGAAAGGTAGACAGACAGACAGAAAAAAGACAGACAGACAGTGAAAGGGTTCCCCATGCCCATCCAGGAGAGAACGTTTCGGGCGCTGGGCAGATACACCCAGGACAGGGCGCCAATCTATCGCTGGGCACACACTCACTCACACACACACACACTATATGAGGCAATTTGGAAAACTTAATTGACTTGATCCATGTTTTTGGTCTGTGTGGGAATCCGGAGAACCCGGAGGAAACCCACGCGGACACGGGGAGAACTCCACCCAGTTTTGGATTCTAACCGGTAATCCATCGTGCTGAGAGGCGAATGTGCTAAACCACTAAGCCACCACGACGCCCCATGTGCAACATTGATCAGCAGATCACGGATGCACCTAACCACCGGAAACCCTGACGGATGTGGAGAACATGCACAACTCCCGCCCCGGAGTGGAACCCCAAACCTCGTGACCGATGACCGACCTGGGAGGAAAGTTAAGCAGCCGATAATCCCGGCGTCCTTAAGTCCAAAGTATAAATAGAGGAATTTAATTTGGCTCTAAAAGGCCAGCAGATGCACTCCACCTCCTCTTCCTCGCGGGGAGGGGGGGGGGTTCCCCATGCCCATCCAGGGGAGAACGTCTCGGGCGCTGGGCAGATACACCCAGGACAGAGGGGCAATCTATCGCTGGACACACACACACTCACTCACTCACACAGGCACACTCTATATGGGGCAATTTGGAAAACGTAATTGACTTGATCCATGTTTTTGGTTTATGGGAGGAATCCGGAGAACCCGGAGGAAACCCACGCGGACACGGGGAGAACTCCACCCAGATTTGGATTCTAACCGGGAATCCATCGTGCTGAGAGGCGAATGTGCTAAACCACTAAGCCACCGCGACGCCCCATGTGCAACATTGATCAGCAGATCACGGATGCACCTAACCACCGGAAACCCTGACGGATGTGGAGAACACGCACAGCTCCCGCCCCGGAGTGGAACCCCAAACCTCGTGACCGATGACCGACCTGGGAGGAAGGTTAATCCCGGCGTCTCTAAGCCCAAAGTATAAATAGAGGAATTTAATTTGGCTTTAAAAGGCCAGCAGATGCACTCCACCTCCTCTTTTTTTTTTTTTTTTTTTTTTTTTTTTTTAAGCCGTGACTTAATCCCCACCGAAGATGTAATTAGTTTTAATTGGAGGCTCTTTGATGTTTCATACTGATGGTACTGTTGGTTAATAAAATCTCTTGTCGGTAAAAGTGACGGTTTCACAAGAATGACTGCATATGGTCAAGTTTGCCGAATCCAGCTGAAGGGGCGAGAGAGGGAGGGAGGGAGGGAGGAGAGAGGAGAAGAGACAGGGTGGGTGGGTGGGTGGATGGGTGGGGTGGGGGTGCGACAGACGGGGGAGTGACGAGAGACAGATTGTGCATTCAGGAATGTGTAATGCTTTTCAGTGCGTGATCCTAATGGGCCTGTTTCAAATCCTGCTCTGCACTAATGGCTTCACAATTAGATTAAAAGCAGTCCGGCCATTTTCTACTCACGGCTCTTTTCATTCTGTCATCTGAATGTCATCCCCGTTCTGCTCGCTCGCAGGTGGGCATGTCTGACCTTTACTGCCCCCTCAGAAATCAATCTGCCGCCCATGCACGCCCCATGAGCTCGCACAACACTTTAAAAGCGTGGCGCCGAGGTGCATACATGTGCAGCGCTGAGGTAGAACGTCATGAGGACATGCCGGTTTCTCGGGGTGCATCTGAGGGCGCACGGGCAACATGCCCCCCCCCCCACGGGCAACATGCACAGCGTCATGTGAAACAGGGAGTTCAAGTGTAATACAGTACATTATTGTAAATAAATCACGATCCATCCATCCATTATCTTCCGCTTTATCCTCTATTAGGGTCGCGGGGGGGGGGGGGGGGTCATCCAGGGGAGAACATTTCGCAGACTCACACAGACAAGCACACATAACACATATAAGGGAAGGGGCCAAATTTGGAAGAACTCAAATTGGAGTTGATCCATGGTTTTTGGAACTGTGGGAGGAAACCGAGATACCTTTTTCTTTCCGCTTTATTTCTCTATTACTGGTCGTAGGTGGGGGGGTGGAGGGGGGGGACAGGGTTCACCCATGGCCCATACCGTGGGGAGAAAGCGTCCATCCCGGGCGCTGGGCAGATAATGGCCCGGACAGGACGCCAATCTAATCGCTGGGCACACGTCCGAAAAAAGGGTTTTGGAGAGCCCAGAGCCCGTACAAAACTCACAAGTTCATCAGAACGTGGTAATGAATTAAAGAAGGTGGTACATTAGGGAATCCAACCACATATGAACCCTCCGATACACCCAGGACAGGGGGGCAATCTATCACTGGAACTCGATTGAACAACAGACTCACTAATCACATACACAACCTCTTATATGGGGCAATTTTGGAGAACTTCGATTTACCTTGATCCATGTTTATTGGAATGTGTGAGGAAACCAAGGAGAAACCCCGGCCCGTCGGAAACCCACGCCGCGGTACAGCGGGAGCAGACATGGAAACTAACTCCCACCCAGATTGGGAATTCGTAACCGGGAATCCTTAGTAGCGCTGAGTAAGGTGAACAGTGCTAAACCACGAGCCAGCCATGCGCATGGTCCGGCCCTTAAAATATCACCGATCATGAGGTGTTTAATTAGTATCCCCGAGATTGTCAGCAGCGAGTATAATGTACGGCTACACTGCTTTCCCGTGATTTATTTACATTAATACACAACCTCGAGTGTCTAATTGCTCTTTTAATACGCTCACAAACACACTATAATAATAATAATCTGCTCTTCCGCGACGTAATCTAGTCCGTTTTTTTAAAGTGGACGCCAATCGCTGAGTAACAGGATTCCGATTTGAGTGAGTGAGTGTGTGCCCAGTGATAGATTATATACAACTACAAATATAAATATCCATCCATCCATTATCTTCCGCTTTATCCTCTATTAGGGTTCCCCATGCCCATCCAGGGGAGAACTTTTCGGGCGCTGGGCAGATACACTCAGGACAGGACACCAATCTATCGCTGGGCACACGTCGAAGGTGGAGAGCGGTACAACTACAAGTTCATCAAGTGGATGATTAAAGAAAAGGTACATTAGATCCACCAAATATGAACCCTCAGACACACCCAGGACAGGGGGCAATCTATCACTGGACACAAACTCACTCACATACACACACTCTATATGGGGCAATTTGGAGAACTCGATTTACATGATCCATGTTTTTGGAATGTGGGAGGAAACCGGAGAACCCGGAGGAAACCCACGCGGACACGGGCGAGAACATGGAAACTTCACCCAGATGGGGATTCGAATCCCCAGCGCTGAGAGGAGAACATGCCAACCACTAAGCCACCGTGCCGCCCCTATATAAATATATGATATAAAATATATAAAAAGTGGTATGCTATAGATATAAATATAGAATATAAATATAGCAGCGTATGAAATGTATAGAAACGGTACATGTGAGATGATGATGATGATGAGATGATGATGATGATGAGCTCTGAATTTAGGAAATAACAGAGCGGCCCATACTGAACGATGACGAATGGCACCGGCTGGACTTATAAAGGAACCGGAGAACCGAGGATTCAAATGTAAAGGAGCAGGAACAGAAGATCCAGCCTGCCCCGCCGAGTCTCAATCAACCTCAGTCTCCCACACACACACACACACACACACACACACACACACACACACACACACACACACACACACACACACACACACACACACACACACACACACACACACACACACACACTCACACACAATGCATTCCAATGGTAAGCCTCAATAATTCAGCACTAATTAAAACTGCTCCTGAATACACAACTGCTTGGCAAGGAGAGGAATCATCAATTCTGAGAGCCGCGCTTAGTTGTTGGAGCTCTGATTTATGTGTGTGTACACGTCCTCACACACCCACACACACACACCCACACACACACACACACACACACACACACACACACAGAGCAACGAGTCCCATATACATCTACTAGCAGTAATCACATAATTTTGCATTAACATAACAATTAACTAATGTACCATCATCGGAGGGGCGGCACTGTGGCTTAGTGTTTGGCATGTTCTCCTCTCGGCACTAGGGATTTCAAGTTTGAATCCCAATCTGGGTGGAGTTTCCATGTCCTCCCCGTGTCCACATGGGTTTCCTCCGGGTTCTCCGGTTTCCTCCCACAGTCCAAAAAACATGGATCAAGTCAATTGAGTTCTCCAAATTGCCCCATATAGAGTGTGTCTGTGTGAGTGAGTGTGTGTCCAGCGATAGGTTGGCAGCAGTCAATTACGGTCACACCAATGTCCGGTTCAATTGAGGACATTCTTTTAAAAACATCCCGGAACATTCTGGCCAATCAGAATCATGATCTAGATTAATCATTATCTATCCATTATCTTCCGCTTTATCCTCTATTAGGGTCGCGGGGGGGGGGGGGGGGGGTTCCCCGTGCCCATCCAGGGGAGAACGTTTCGGGCGCTGGGCAGATACACCCAGGACAGGACGCCAATCCATCACTGGGCACACTCTCACTCACACAGACACACTCTATATGGGGCAATTTGGAGAACTCAAATTAACCTTGATCCATGTTTTTGGACTGTGGGAGGAAACCGGAGAACCCTGAGGAAACCCATGCGGACACGGGGAGAACATGGAAACTCCACCCAGATTGGGATTCGAACCGGGAATACCCAGCACTGAGAGGAGAACATGCCAACCACTAAGCTTCTGTGCTGCCCCCTTAATGACTCAATGAAATGTTAATGTATTTCAACATTACTTCTAGGCGGCACGGTGGCTTAGCATTTAGGTTTAGCATGTTCTCCTCTCAGCACTAGAGATTCCCGGTTCAAATCCAATCTGGGAGGAGTTTCCATGTTCTCCCCGTGTCTGCGTGGGTTTCCTCCGGGTTCTCCGGTTTCCTCCCACAGTCCAAAAACATGGATCAAGTCAATTGAATTCTCCAAATTGCCCCATATAGAGTGTGTCTGTGTGAGTGAGTGTGTGTTCAGTGATGGATTGGTGTCCTGTCCTGGGTGTATCTGCCCAGCGCCCGAAACGTTCTTCCCTGGATGGGCATGGGGAACCCCCCCCCACCCCCGCGACCCTAGTATAGGATAAAGTGGAAGATAATGAATGAATGAACATTACTTCACCATTAGGTTCTACCTGGACTCAGACATGGAACAACAATGTCCACAATGCTCGGTTCTCGCCGTTTGGGAAGGTGCCCCCATCGGGCCGCGTCTTCCCCTTTAAACATCTGCGTTTGTAAACTGAAATTCACTCGGTCCCCCGAATCTCAGGGTGCAATGCGAGTCCGTAAGTTCCTGGAACAAAGATGTTACAGAGCAGGAGGAACCGAGCTCCTCCTCCTCCTCCCCCCCCTCTTTTCCCGAGTTGTTGTTTTTTTCCGATTTCACACCGTTCTAAGCCCCGAAATGTGTGTTTAATTAGGAGCCCGTTCAAACGGATTAACGCTCTCCGCCACGCCTAATAATATTCAAATTAGCAGTTTATCCACACGTGCAAAATTATAAAAAAAAAAAAAAAAAAATATGGAAATAAGCCGAAAAAATGGAAATAAGGCTACGTCCGATTTCATCCGGGGCGCCGGCGCCAACTACAAAAGCTCTCGTTGTGCTATCATCTCACGGATCTCGCGCCGGTCGGGATTCTTTATTGAGTCGCTCTCTGTGAGCCTGCCAGCGTCGGGCCCTTTGAAAAAACAAATGCCCACAAAGGACGAGAAGATGCATTCATCGTTAAGGCGGGGTCCTAATTGAAGTCAATTCTGAGCAAACTTCAATTCCATTTCGGCCGAGCGAGAGGCCCGGGGTCCGGGGGGCGGAGGGCGGGGGCCGGCCGGACCCCGTGCGCCGGCCGAAACGAAACGGAGCCGCCGGACGCGTAACGGCGGCGATATTTAATAATTAAATCCCTCGCAAACGATGCCGGCTGAATGAAGTAATCTGCAAAAAATGTGCGGCGTGATTTGCATAATTGACAGCGTGGGCCTCCGAGCAACTCTCTCTCACTGCCTCACACACACACACACACACACACACACACGCAATTATACAATAACAAGCCCACTACACACACACACACACACACCACACCCCCCACCTCACCCAAGCCTCCCCACTTTCAAGTCTCCCCATAAATGAATAATGAAGATAATAAAAGATGTTGCTAAAATTGGGCACAATAACAGCAAAAATTTCATCAAGGGCCCCGCGCTCTGATTAATCTGCTCTTGCAAATCAGCGCGGCAAGGAGAGCCGCGGCGGCGCCACGTAGGAAGCGCGTGATTAACAACGCCGGGGACCGCCGGGGCGTCCAAGCGGGCCGCATGCGCCGTCGGCGCCGAACCCGCCGCCCCGAGCAGCGCGTACGACTTCCCGCCGTCGCGCAGACGTTAACTGTTACGCTTCCGGGGCCTCCATTTATCTCTCGTCAGAGCCAAGTTCATTAGAGCCTAATAAAGAGGATGCGGAATATCGGGAACGCGCAGCGCGGGGCCCGGGGTGGTGCATCAGCGGCGAGACGTGGAGATTAACAGATTTACAGCAACTTTCTGGGCGTCAGACGCTCTTCCTCCGTCATGGCTGCGGGTTTTCGCTCAGGAGGAGCGGCGGGGAAACGAATCTGGCATTTTTCACAACTACCGACATCCAAAAACATCCCCGAGTACAGGCTTCAGGTTCGTCTCACTAATAGATGCAATAAATTAGCAACGTCGTTATAAATTAACGTTTTTTGTTTGTTTTTTTTTCTTTTAATTGAGGAGTAAAATCAGCCGTACAGTGAGAAACAAGAACACAACAGTGAATTGCATTATAATATGATGTCCTCAAGAATTTTATATATTTCCATCAATTCATTATCTTCCGCTTTATCCTATATTAGGGTCGCGGGGGGGGGGGGGTTCCCCATGCCCATCCAGGGGAGAACGTTTCGGGCGCTGGGCAGATACACCCAGGAGAGGGGGCAATCTATCGCTGGACACACACTCACTCCCATACACACTCTATATGGGGCAATTTGGAGAACTCAATTGACCTTGATCCATGTTTTTGGACTGTGGGAGGAAACCGGAGAACCCGGAGGAAACTCACGCGGACACGGGGAGAACATGGAGACTCCACCCAGATGGGGATTCGAACCGGGAATCCCTAGTGCTGAGAGGAGAACGCGCCAAACCACAAAGCATATTATATAAAGATAAAATAACAGGAATGAATTAACAAATACAAATACACGTTATGTTAATCCAGTGATAAAGATTATGTGTGTGTGTGTGTGTGTGTGTGTGTGTGTGTGTGTGTGTGTGTCAATAAATAATGATAGTAATAATTATATGAAAAATATTATATATATATGGTAATTATAGTAATTAAAATATTATATATATATATATATATATATATATATGTATATATATGGTAATGGAAAAAATAAATAGATAAATATTTCAATATTATATACAAGTGTGTACGTGTGTGTATGGAGTGAGGAATAGGGTTTTGTGGTTGGAGCTTTGTATACACTCTATATGGGGCAATTTGGAGCATTCAATTGACCTTGATCCATGTTTTTTGGACTGTGGGAGGAAACCGGAGAACCCGGAGGAAACCCACACGGACAAGGGAAGAACATGGAAACTCCACCCAGATTGGGATTCGAAACCGGGAATCCCTAGCGCTGAGAGGAGAACGTGCTAAACCACCAAGCCACCGTGTTTTTCCTCTCCTCTCATCGTGTATTTGCATCGATTCCGTTTCGGAGTGATTGAGAGTTTAAATCATTAGTGATAATTGCAGCAAAAATAAGGCAGAATTATGCATCGGGTGTGAGGAACCCCCCCCCAACCCCCGCCCCTCGCCCCAACCCCCCCCCCCCTTAATCAAAAAGACAACAAACGAAAAAAACAACAGATGGGCGATGAGAACGAGCTCGATGTGTGAGTTCTCAGCTGCTGCTCGCCCAACTGCGATTCGGCTCCATGAGTCAGAGAGAGAGAGAGAGAGAGAGAGGGAGAGAGAGAGAGAGAGAGAAGAGAGAGAGAGAGAGAGAGAGGGAGAGCAGACGGATTTGGGAGGGGAGGGGAGGGGGGCCTGCTCTCTCTTTGACTCTCTCCATCTGAACTGTAACCAGTCTGTGATTCGGCGTGACAAAATGGGTAATAATATCTCGACTGTTAAAGCCCTCCACCTCGTTACCGCAGATATTAATAAAGATATCGCAACGCAACGTTTAAGGGAGACGAATCGCACAGAGTCGGCAGGAAATGAACTGCTGAGAGTCATTATTACATCACAGTGTCACTCACTCATCTCATCGAATGGTAAAGAAAAAAAGCACATGTCAGCGACTGTCTCGGGTTTCGGGGCACAGGGGGTCACTTTATTAAACTGTGCTGACTATAGTTCAACAAAAAGAGGACACCGGGGGGCAGGACGGGGGCATGGGGCAGACACACGGTCGTGATTCGAGGCCGGGGGAGGGAAAGGATGATGTGTGCGTATTAAAAAAAATGAGCATTCATTCATTATCTTCCACTGTATCCTATATTCTAGGGATTCCCGGTTCGAATCCCCATCTGGGTGGAGTTTCCATGCTATCCCCGTGTCTGCGTGAGTTTCCTCCGGGTTCTCCGGTTTCCTCCCACAGTCCAAAAACCTGGATCAAGTCAATTGAATTCTTCAAATTGCCCCATATAGAGTGTGTTTGAGTGAGTGAGTGAGTGTGTGCCCAGCGATGGATTGGCGTCCTGTCCTGGGTCTATCTGCCCAGTGCCCGAGACGTTCTCCCCTGGATGGGCATGGGGAACCCCCCCCCACGACCCTAATAGAGGATAAAGCGGGAGATAATGAATGAATGAATGAATGTATCCTATATTAGGGTCGCGGGGGGGTTCCCCATGCCCATCCAGGGGATAACGTTTTGGGCGCTGGGCAGATACACCCAGGACAGGACACCAATCCATCACAGGGCACACACTCACACACACACACACACACACACACACACACTCTATATGGGGCAATTTGGAGAACTCAATTAACTTTTGATCCAAGTTTTTGGACTGTGGGAGGAAACCGAAGAACCCGGAGGAAACCCACGCGGACACGGGGAGAACATGGAAACTCCACCCAGATTGGGATTCGAACCGGGAATCCCTAGTGCTGAGAGGAGAACATGCCAACCACTAAGCCACCGTGCCACTGAGATAATTATTAGTTCATTAATAAATGACTTGCTTTGATTACTGTTCGGATTTTTTTGGGGGGTTTTGTTCTCCGGTTGTGTTTCGTTAAATCATAAGACGGTGAGACGCATTAATTCATTTGTGCATTTGCTAATCCACTTACCCGATCAGGGTCACACAGGGATTGGGACCTATCCCAGAGCTCGTCGGCAGAACGCTGGGGAAACGCAGGGAAGCAGACACACACACTCATACATGCACAGGTTTTACATGGGGGCAATTTTGCATCTTTTTTTGACCTTTGAGGATTTTTTTGGACTGTGGGGGGGGGGGGACCGGAGCACTTTGAGGACACAAGGAGAACATGCAAAATTCCTCCCATTGAGGAATGGAACATATAACGGACCGTGGTCCATCTGATGACCATGTACTGTGTTAGTCTAATGATTCTGATGATCAGGTATGATTCAGGTGGATGATTATCGGCACTGCGGGGACATTGTAAGGTGGTGGTGCTGTGTCAGGACTGCAACTACGGTTTTATTGTTTACTTTTCCCGGTGACTTCTCTCTAGTCTTCATATTGCACTCTAAGGATGACCGCTCTACTATCTTCTAATTATTTCTTTATTATTATTTAGATTTTTTTTTTTTGTTTTTGTTTATTATTTTGTTATTTTTTATTATAAGCTTGTGTGTTGCTTTTATTTGTATTTTATGTCATTATTATAGTACCGGCGGCACGGTGGCTTAGTGGTTAGCACGTTCGCCTCTCAGCGCTAGGGATTCCCGGTTCGAATCCCCATCTGGGTGGAGTTTCCATGTTCTCCTCGTGTCTGCGTGGGTTTCCTCCGGGTTCTCCGCTTTCCTCCCACAGTCCAAAAACATGGATCAAGTCAATTTGAATTCTCAAAATTGCCCCATATAGAGTGTGTTTGTGTGAGTGAGTGTGTGCCCAGCGATGGATTGGCGCCCTGTCCTGGGTCTATCTGCCCAGCGCTCGAGACGTTCTCCCCTGGATGGGCATGGGGAACCCCACCGCGACCCTAATAGAGGATAAAGCAGAAGATAATGAATGAATGAATTATAGTACCTCTAATCATTATTTGTTTATATATATATATTCATTCATTCATTATCTTCTACTTTATCCTCTATTAGGGTCCATGCCGATCCAGGGGAGAACGTCTCGGGCGCTGGGCAGATACACGCAGGACAGGACCCCAATCTATCACTGGACACACACTCACACACACACACACACTCTATATGGGGCAATTAGGAGAACTCAATTGACCTTGATCCATGTTTTTGGACTGTGGGAGGAAACCAGAGAACCCGGAGGAAACCCACGTGGACACGGGGAGGACGTGGAAACTCCACCCAGATTGGGATTCATACCGGGAATCCCCAGCGCTGAGAGGAGAACGTGCTAAACCACTAAGCCACCGTGCCGCCCTATATATATATATTCATTCATTCGTTTATCCATTATCTTCTACTTTATCCTCTATTAGGGTCGTGGGGGGGGGAAGAGGGGGGTTCCCCATGCCCATCCAGGGGAGAACGTTTCGGGTGCTGGGCAGATACACCCAGGACAGGACGCCAATCTATCACTGGACACACACGTACTCACACACACACTCTATATGGGGCAATCTGGAGAATTCAATTGTCTATTCAATTGTCCATTGTCCATTGATCCATGTTTTTGGACTGTGGGAGGAAACCGGAGAACCCGGAGGAAACCCACGCGGACACGGGGACTCCACCCAGATCTGGATTCGAACCGGGAATCCCTACCGCGGAGAGGAGAACATGCCAACCACTAAGCCACCGTGCCGCCCCTCAGGTCCAACATGTTTTCATGTTTTTTTAACTTTCATTATGACCATTAAACATAAAACGCCTGACCAACACGGAACGACCGCAAAATAAGGTTTTCCGTGGTTTGTAGGACGGAATGTTCCACATTCAGCCGCAGGTGTAAAATAATTCCCCCCCCCCCCCCAAAAAAAAAGGTCTTTGTGAAGTTCTTTAAAATCCACTCTCTTTTCATTTCGACCTCGTTCTACTTTGATAATTAAGGAATAGGAATGAGAACAGCGAGGTCCGCGGGAAAAAAAAAAAAAAAGTCATCCAGAGGTCAGCGGACTCTGAGGAACACATGTCCTCCACCCCCTGTGTGGTCTGCGCTCCCGTCTCCCCGTGTCCTCCGTCGGCAGATCTGACCTCGGATCTGTCGGCCAAGGCTTTATCGCCTGCCATGTCATTAGCACCGTAATCCCTGCCCTCATTAGTGTATTAATCAAAGCCCCGAACATCTGCGAGCACCGCAGATCAGTGTTAACACAAAGCCGAGGCGCACCAATGACACGCTCCCTCGTTCAATGACGCCGGCCTTCTCCCTCGAGCGGCCCGCCGACCGTCCGTCCGACCCGCCGGGCCGCGCCGCAAATCAGCCGGGCCGCGCGTCACCCGGAGACGCCGTCCCATTTTAACCCCGGCCCAATTAAGGGAATGTAGGTTGGGAGATAAATGGCAGACGCCGGGGCAAATTAATTATCTGACCGGCAAGATGTTCCTCGTGCTGTTGGAGGGCTCGGGCAGACCGCGAGTGCCATATGGGCCGTGTGAGCAGCCCAGGGTTTTTTTTTGGTTTTTTTGGGGTGGATGATGAGACCCCTCGGATTCTCACAGAGCTTTTCGCGGCAGTTCGACGTACGAGGACCCCGCTGATGTCTTCTGCTCTAAAGAACTGTATTCTGTTATTTCACTCTGATCTTGACCTTATGAACTGGGGCTTCGCTGTTTCGATGCGCAATGGCGCCCTCTGGTGGATTGAGGATGATTGGTTTTCTATTTACAAACAAAAGGCACATTAAGAGCAAACGGTTCTCGGGACTTGGGCCGCACGGTAGCTTAGTGGTTGGCATGTGGGTGGAGTTTCCATGTCCTCCCCGTATCTGCTTGGGTTTCCTCCGGGTTCTCCAGTTTCCTCCCACAGTCCAAAAACATGGATCAAGGTCAATTGAGTTCTCCAAATTGCCCCATATAGAGTGTGTCTGTGTGAGTGAGTGTGTGTCCAGTGATGGATTGGCACCCTGTCCTGAGTGTATCTGCCCAGCGCCTGAAACATTCTCCCCTGGATGGGCATGGGGGAACCCCCCCCCCCACCCCCGTGGCCCTAATAGAGGATAAAGCGGAAGATAATGTATGGATGGTTCTTGGGACCTGGACGGCACTGTGGCTTAGTGGTTTAGCATGTTCTCCTCTCAGCACTAGGGATTCCCGGTTCGAATCCCCATTTGGGTGGAGGTTCCATGTCCTCCCCGTGTCCGCGTGGGTTTCCTCTGGGTTCTCCGGTTTCCTCCCACAGTCCAAAAACATGGATCAAGGTCAACTGAATTCTTCAAATTGCCCCATATAGAGTGTGTGTGTGTGTGTGAGTGAGTGAGTGTCCAGAGATAGATTGACGTCCTGTCCTGGGTGTATCTGCCCAGCGCCCGAAACGTTCTCCCCTGGATGGGCATGGGGAAACCCCCCCCCCCCCCCCCCACCGTGACCCTAGTAGAGGATAAAGCAGAAGATAATGGATGGATGGAATGGGTTCTCGGGATTCGGGAATAGAAACCAGGCAGGTTTCACTGTTTACATTGGCATGGTTGCCATAGACCACTAAAGTCCTGCGTCATCCTCGAGTCGTAATCATTTCCATATGGGGTTTTCCTAAAATTCTCCTTCATCACGTTCCGCGGTGCGTAAACATCTGCCAAAGGTTCCTTTTCTACTTTACTTTCTAAATAATGATGTTATTTGGGAGGAAAAATATTCAGATAATGATGCTGCACATCCATCTTCTGCTTAATCCTGGAGTAGGGGTCGCGGGGGGGTTCCCCTAGTGCATCCATGGGAGAACGTTTTGGGTGCTGGACAGATACACCCAGGACAGGACGCCAATCCAATGCTGGGCACACACTCACTCACACACACACACACCATTCATTCATTCATTATCTTCCGCTTTATCCTCTATTAGGGTCGCGGGGGGGGGGGGGTTCCCCATGCCCATCCAGGGGAGAACGTTTCGGGCGCTGGGCAGATAGACCCAGGACAGGGGGGCAATCTATCACTGGGCACACACTCACTCACACAGACACAATCTATATGGGGCAATTTGGAGAATTCAATTGACCTTGATCCATGTTTTTGGACTGTGGGAGGAAACCGGAGAACCCGGAGGAAACCCACGCGGACACGGGGAGAACATGGAAACTCCACCCAGGTTGGGATTTGAACCGGGAATCCCTAGCTCTGAGAGGAGAACATGCTAAACCACTAAGCCACCATGGTAGGCAAAATAGATTACCTAATTTATTCATTTTAGATGGGGCAATTTAGAGCAGCCACCTTACATTGAATCCATTGAAGCACATGGACACGGGGAGAACATTGGACCTCCACCCAGATTTCCATGTTCTCCCCGTGTCCGCGTGGGTTTCCTCCAGGTTCTCCGGTTACCTCCCACAGTCCAAAAACATGGATTCAAGGTCAATTGAGCTCTCCAAATTGTCTCATATATAGTGTGTCTGTTTGAGTGAGTGTGTGTTCAGTGATAGATTGGCGTCCTGTCCTGGGTGTATCTGCCCAGCGCCCGAAACGTTCCCCCCTGGATGGGCATGGGGAACCCCCCCCGCGACCCTAATAGAGGATAAAGTGGAAGATAATGGATGGATGCCACTAATCAAAATTGCCCCTATATAGTGTATATCTCTAAATATACTATAATCTCTAGTGCTGAGAGGAGAACATGCTAAACCACTAAGCCACCGTGCCGCCTAGAAGTAATGTTGAAATACATTAACATTTCATTGAGTCATTAAGGGGGCAGCACAGAAGCTTAGTGGTTGGCATGTTCTCCTCTCAGTGCTGGGTATTTCTGGTTCGAATCCCAATCTGGGTGGAGTTTCCATGTTCTCCCCGTGTCCGCATGGGTTTCCTCTGGGTTCTCCGGTTTCCTCCCACAGTCCAAAAACATGGATCAAGGTTAATTTGAGTTCTCCAAATTGCCCCATATAGTGTGTGTGTGTGTGTGAGTGAGTGTGTGCCCAGTGATGGATTGGCGTCCTGTCCTGGGTGTATCTGCCCAGCGCCCGAAACGTTCTCCCCTGGATGGGCATGGGGAACCCCCCCATGACCCTAATAGAGGATAAAGCTGAAGATAACGGTTGGATGTAAGAAGAAGCTCCACACTTCATCCATCAGTCATCAGCACAGGATCTCCTGCTGGTCACTTTCCTCTCCGCTCTGAACCCCGCTCCGGATTTTACCCATGAATTTTTTAAAGCCTCTTGAATAAAGAGACTGTCTCCGTCCCGTCCACCTGCCTCCGGTTCCTGAAGGTTCCAGTATGAATATGAGATTTGGGCTCCGGCTGCGGCGCTCCGTGTGTTCGAGCTGAATAAATTCACGGGGGCGGCGCTGAAACTGTAAACCTTCAGAACCGCAAACGCACATGAATGTTTCAGGTGAACCTGCCCTGACTTCATCTCATCCCTAAACACGCCCGGTGAGACCGGGACAGGTGGACGGTCGGCTTGTCCTGAATAACAGGCGTCCTCGCGCCGCGTCCAGCGCTGATGATTAAACACTGCGGGGATCAGAGATGTCAATGTGCCGGAAACCCGATAGCCTGTGAAGGTCAACACCAATGGTTAGAGTAGCAGACCATGGAGGCATGTTGCTGGAGGTGTTTTGTGGATCTTGTCTCCCTCTGGTGGACGACTTGCTGAACTTCAGCTGCAAAACTATCAATTACACCCGCTGTCTCTTCATCCATCCATCCATTGAGAACATGCAAACACTCCACCCAGATTGGGATTCGAACGGGATCCCAAGTGCTGAGAGGAAGAACAGGCCAACCACTAAAGCCACCCGTGCGCCCCCATCTCTTACATACTTTTTTTTATTTTGCTTTGATATTGGGACAATGGCGGCACGGTGGCTTAGGGTTGCACGTCGCCTCTCAGCTGCTAGGGATCCCGGTTCGATATCCCCACTCTGGGTTTGGAGTTTCCATGTGCTCCCCGTGTCTGCGTGGTTTTCCTACGGGTTCCCGGGTTCCTCCCACAGTCCAAAAAACATGGATCAAGTTAATGAGTCTCTAAATTGCCCCATATAGAGTGGTTTGTGTGAGTGAGCTGTGTGCCTAGCGAGGGTGGATTGGCGCCCCTGTCCTGGGTCTATATAGCCCAGGCGCACCGAGACGTTCTCCATGGTGGGCATGGGGAAACCCACCGCGGACCCTAATAGAAGGAAAAGTCCACATAAGACATTGAATGAATGAATGATTGGGACCAGGGCGGCATGGGTGGAGTTTTTCTAATTAATTTATTTATTAATTTATGTAATTAATTTAGTTTTTTATGGATAAATTACACATTTTCTACAAAATTTTATACTTCACAAGCAGAATTAATCATTCATTCATTATCTCCGGCTTTATTCTCTATTAGGGTTGCGGGCGGGGGGGGGTCCCCATGCCCATCCAGGGGAGAACGTTTGGGGCGCTGGGCAGATACACCCAGGAGAGGGCACCAATCTATTGCTGGACACTCACTCACTCACACAGACACACTCTATATGGGGCAATTTGGAGAATTCAATTGACCTTGATCCATGTTTTTGGAATGTGGGAAGAAACCGGAGAACCCGGAGGAAACCCACACAGGCACGGGGAGAACATGGAAACTCCACCCAAATGGGGATTCGAACCGGGAATCCCTAGAGCTGAGAGGAGAACATGCTAAACCACTAAGCGACTGTGCCGCCCAAGCAGAATTAATTTAGGATAATGTAATTTGACGATATAGAAGTGTTTTTTATATATTTTTTTTTAATATTTTGCTTGTTTGTCGCTGACTTTTAGTGTTTAAATTAAATAGTAAAATAAAAAAAAGTTGAAAAAATAAAACGCATCAGGTTTTTAATTGCTTGCAATATTATAATTATGATACACAGCTTTACTTTGAAATAATTACACATGTAATCATGACTATATATATATATATAGTTTCTTCTGAGGGCAGCATGGTGGCTTAGTGGTTTAGCATGTTCTCCTCTCAGCGCTAGGGATTCCCGGTTCAAATTCCCATCTGGGTGGAGTTTCCATGTTCTCCCCGTGTCTGCGTGGGTTTCCTCCGGGTTCACCGGTTTCCTCCCACAGTCCAAAAACATGGATCAAGTCAATTGGATTCTCCAAATTGCCCCATATAGAGTGTGTCTGTGTGAGTGAGTGTGTGCCCAGTGATGGATTGGCGCCCTGTCCTGGGTGTATCTGCCCCAGCGCCCCGAGACGTTCTCCCCTGGATGGGCATGGGGACCCCCCCGCGACCCTAATAGAGGATAAAGTGGAAGATAATGAATGGAATGAATGAATATATATATATGAATATATATTATATATATATATATATATATATATATATATTATATAGATTATATATATATTATATATATATTGTTTCTTTTGATAACATCTTTTATATGTCACTTTTAAAAGTTCGTCGTTGTAATATCTCAATCTAACCGCTAGATGGTGTTGATATATCGAGTTTTTTAAAGCAGCAGTGAATGAAAGACCTGATAAATGCGGTGTGTATTTACAGAACTGCAGCGTTGTGTAAACGTTGTGGAGAAACGACGTAGCAACAGTTAAAGACAAAAGGCAGAAAACCCCGATGCACAGCAACTTAAAGACTTACAATTAAAATACGGGGGTTTTAAGAAGGTTGACTGAAGGTTCTCGGGCGGCACGGTGGCTTAGTGGTTGGCATGTTCTCCTCTCCGCACTAGGGATTCCCGGTTTGAATCCCAATCTGAGTGGAGTTTCCATGTTCTCCCCGTGTTCGCGTGGGTTTCCTCCGGGTTCTCTGGTTTCCTCCCACAGTCCAAAAATTCCCAAGTCAATTGAGTTCTCCAAATTGCCCCATATAGAGTATGTGTGTGGGTGAGTGAGTGTGTGTCCAGTGATAGATTGTCCTGGGTGTATCTGCCCTGTCCTGGGTGTATGTGCCCAGCGCCCAAAACGTTCTCCCCTGGATGGGCATGGGGAACCACCAGTCCATGTTCATTCATTCATTATCTTCCGCTTTATCCTCATTATTAGGGTTGCTGAGCAGATACACCCAGGACAGGGGGGGGGGGGGGGGGGTGGAGAACCCCCATGCCCATCCAGGGGAGAACGTGGCGAACCGGAAAACCACACGAACACCGCTGGGCAGATACACCCAGGACAGGACGCCAATCTATCACTGGTCACTCACTCACACATACACACACTATATGGGGCAATTTGGAGAACTCAATTGACTTCATCCATGTTTTTGGACTGTGGGAGGAAAGTGGAGAACCCGGAGGAAACCCACACGGACACGGGGAGAACATGGAAACTCCACCCAGATGGGGATTCGAAACGGGAATCCCTAGTGCTGAGAGGCGAACGTGCTAACCACTAAGCCACCGTGCCGCCTGAGGAACATAATTCCTGGAACTCCATTATGATGTCATGACTGGTGGACGTGTTTGTCTTCTGAGATGTCATGGCTGGTGGACGTGTTGTCTTCTGAGATGTCAGCAGCTCTTTGTCTGCAGTCCGGCTGCGATGCTTCGGTTCGGGCCCCGGAGCATCTTCAGCATCGCTGAGCATCAGACGCTTTGTTTCTGAGACTTTAAGGCCTGAACGATTGTTAAACTCGACGTGTTTGCTCTTCCTGCCTCTGTCTCATCCACTTAAGGAATTAAGGTCTTAAAGTCTTTTGATTTTGCTTTAAGATTTTCAGAATGATGTGTTATTGAAAAAGAAAAGTGCAATATAAATAAACAGAACCTGATATTCTGACTGATGTACGGAGGGTTCAAGAGTAAAACAGAAATATATAGACTGTAACGTAAACGGTTAACATAACATAGACAGATGGATGGATGGATTGGATTGATGGATTGATGGGTTGATGGATGGATTGGATGGATTGGATGGATGGATGGATGGGTGGATGGATTGGATGGATGGATGGATTGATTGGATTGATGGGTTGATGGGTGGATTGGATTGATGGATGGATGGATGGATGTGTGGATGAATGAATTGGATGGATCGGTAAATGGATGGATGGATGGATGGATGTGTGGATGAGTGGATGGATGGATGTGTGGATGGATTGGATGGATTGGATGGATGGATGGATGGATGTGTGGATGAATGGATGGGTAGATGGATGGATTTGATGGATGGATCGATGGATTGGATGTATGGATTCATTGAGGGGTGGATGGATTGGATGGATGGATGGATGGATGGATGGATGGGTAGATGGATGGATGGATGGATGGATGGATGGGTAGATGGATGGATGGATGGATGGATGGATGGGTAGATGGATGGATGGATGGATGTGTGGATGGATGGATGGATGGCTGGATGGATGGATGGATGAATGGATGGATGGGTAGATGGATGGATGGATGGGTTCAGTTTACAGACAGGACGGAGCTGGCAGTGAAAGTGGAGGAGACGCTCGAGTCACATGTGGAGTGATGACTATGGAGAAGAACAGGAACGGGTTCATTCGAGGTTTCAGGAGGTTTTGGGTGTAAGGTCTATATGGTCAGAAGGAGGCTGAGGAACGACACCTCCAGTCAAACCCACTGTGGTGAGAGAGGACATGTCGGTGGTGATGGAGGACATGTCGGTGGTGAGAGAGGACATGTCGGTGGTGATGGAGGACATGTCGGTGGTGATGGAGGTGGCCTGAGAGGACACTCAGGACAGAACCAGCTGGAGAATAAAGATCCGCCGTAGATCCCTTAAAGGTCGCAGCTAAATAAAGAGAAGGCTCTGAGTGAGGGTCACTCGTTCATTGTGTTGGGCTTTCTATAAAAAGTTCGGGGATTAGCTCACTGACCCTTACCCCCCCCTCCCCCCCGATGCCCCGTGGGTGCTGAATCATCAGTCTGCTCTCTGATACTCACCCACAATTCAGAAAAAAAATTATAAATCTTGTCTCATCTCATTATCTCCTGCTTAATCCTCTATAAGGGTCGCAGGGTCTCATTCCACGTGCCCATCTAGGGGAGAACGTTTGGGGTACACCCAGGACAGGATGCCAGTCCAGTGGGCACACACTCACACAGATACACACTCTATATGGGGCAACTTAGAGCATTTAATTCACCTTCAGTCCATGTTTTACGACTGTGGAAGTGAAATGGAGAACTCTGAGAGAACCCACACAGAGAACATGGAAACTCCACCCACTGAGAGGCAAATGTGTTAACCACAGCGCCACCATGCCGCCAATATTCGTAATGGTAATCCAACTGAGATGATCCTGAGCCGGGGCGGCACGGTGGCTTAGTGGTTGGCACGTTCGGCCTCTCAGTGCTAGGGATTCCCGGTTCGAATCCCAATCTGGGTGGAGTTTCCATGTTCTCCCCAGTGTCCGCGTGGGTTTCCTCCGGGTTCTCCGGTTTTCTCCCACAGCCCAAAAACATGGATCAAGGTCAATTCATTTTTCATTCATTATCTCCCGCTTTTATCCTATATTAGAGTCGTGGGGGTGGGGGGGGGGTTCCCCATGCCCATCCAGGGGAGAACGTTTCGGGTTTCGGGCACTGTGCAGACACACCCAGGACAGGACGCCAATCTATCGCTGGACACTCACTCACTCACACAGACACACTCTATACGGGGGCAATTTGGAGAACTCAATTGACTTGATCCATGTTTTTGGACTGTGCGAGGAAACCGGAGAACCCGGAGGAAACCAACGCAGACACGGGGAGAACATGGAAACTCCACCCAGATGGGGATTCGAACCGGGGATCCTTAGCGCTGAGAGGAGAACATGCTAACCACTAAGCCACCGTGATGCCTCAAGGTCAATTGAGTTCTCCAAATTGCCCCATATATAGTGTGTGTGTGAGTGTGTGTGTGTCCAGTGATAGATTGGCGCCCTGTCCTGGGTGTATCTGCCCAGCGCCCGAAACGTTCTCCCCTGGATGGGCATGGGGAACCCCCCCCCCCCCCCGCAACCCTAATATAGGATGAAGCAGAAGATAATGGATGGATGGATGATGACCAATTGGATGACCAATTATTAAATAATAATATATAATAATAATAATAATAATAATGTGTACATTCGTACACACACTTTTGGTTAAAGCTGTTCTGTAATCAGCTGATTAATTGTTCTGAGAGTTATGACATCACATCCTGTGTTCTGCTCCTCGTTCAAAGCTTTTGGAGGAACCTGTTGTTCACAGTTGAAGCTGCAGTGTGAGAACCTTCACACACCGACGAATCATTAGTCACGAGTATGAGGTAGTGTGTGTGTGTGTGTGTGTGTGTGTGTGTGTGTGTGTGTGTGTGGGTGGGTGTAGTGCAGTACAGGTGTTTCTCACCACTCAGGTGGAACAGGTAGCTGCAGCATGTTCTATCATGCTTTCTTTCCTGTCAGCAGCTAAACTCACAGTCAGAGCAACAGGTGCAAACAGCAGTGCAGTGACCTCTGTCGCTCTCTCTCTCTCTCTCACACACACACACACACACACACACACACACACACACATTCTGACCACACAATAACAACTGTGCTGAGTGAGCCATCCCATCCTGCGCTCTGACCCCGAACCAGGATACTTATAAGTCGATATCCATCCATCCATTATCTTCCGCTTTATCCTCTATTAGGGTTGGGGGGGGGGGGGGGGGGTTCCCCATGCCCATCCAGGGGAGAACGTTTCGGGCGCTGGGCAGATACACCTAGGACAGGACACCAATCCATCACTGGGCACACACTCCCTCACACACACACACACACACACACACACCCTATATGGGGCAATTTGGAGAACTCAATTGACCGTGAGGCATCACGGTGGCTTAGTGGTTAGCATGTTCTCCTCTCAGCGCTAAGGATTCCCGGTTCGAATCCCCATCTGGGTGGAATTTCCATGTTCTCCCCGTGTCTGCGTGGGTTTCCTCCGGGTTGTCCGGTTTCCTCCCACAGTCCAAAAACATGGATCAAGTCAATTGAGTTCTCCAAATTGCCCCATATAGAGTGTGTCTGTGCGTGTGAGTGTGTGTCCAGCGATAGATTGGCGCCCTGTCCTGGGTGTATCTGCCCAGCGCCCGAAACGTTCTCTATTAACTTGATCCATGTTTTTAGACTGTGGGAGGAAACCGGAGAACCCGGAGGAAACCCACCCGGACACGGGGAGAACATGGAGCATGGTGGCTTAGTGGTTGAGCACGATCGGCCTCTCAGCGCTAGGGATTCCCGGTTCGAATCCCCATCTGGGTGGAGTTTCCATGTTCTCCCCGTGTCCGCGTGGGTTTCCTCCGGGTTCTCCGGTTTCCTCCCACAGTCCAAAAACATGGATCAAGGGCAATTGAATGCTCCAAATTGCCCCATATAGAGTGTGTCTGTGTGAGTGAGTGTGTGTCCAACGATAGATTGGCATCCTGTCCTGGGTGTATCTGCCCAGCGCCCAAAACGTTCTCCCCTGGATGGGCATGGGGAACCCCACCGTAACCCTAATAGAGGATAAAGCGGAAGATAATGGATGAATGAATATACTGCATACTACATGTGAGCCATGAGTGAGAAAGCATATGGTCCACATGTTCCAAAACACACCTGGTTTACATCTGGTAAAGCTTTGGCAGTGATACCTGCACGTGATCCACTCTCGGCGGCCGCATGGCCCTGATCTGCTGCGCATGTGGCCCACATCTCGCAACTCGAAGCAGACAACAAAGGTGGCATCCATCCGGGTGGCAAGTGGGCCGTGTAAATATGGGCCAGAATAATTTTGCTTAGGCGGCACAGTGGCTTAGTGGTTAGCACGTTCGCCTCTCAGCACTAGGGATTCCCGGTTCGAATCCCCATCTGGGTGGAGTTTCCCTGTTCTCCCCGTGTCTGCGTGGGTTTCCTCCGGGTTCTCCGGTTTCCTCCCACAGTCCAAAAACATGGATCAAGTCAATTAAGTTCTCCAAATTGCCCCATATAGAGTGTGTCTGTGTGTGTGAGTGTGTGTCCAGTGATGAATTGGCGCCCTGTCCTGGGTGTATCTGCCCAGCGCCCGAGACATTCTCTCCTGGATGGGCATGGGGAACACCCCCCCCCCACCGTGACCCTAGTAGAGGATAAAGCGGGAGATAATGAATGAATGAATGAATAATTTTGCTTACTAAGAAACACGTACCGAATCCATTTCTTTATCTGCTACGCTGCTGATTTAATTAATAAAAAATATCATTGTAAACTGATAAATAAGAGAGCATGCAGAAACACCATGCCAGACCTTTTAATAAGCAGCAATGTTATTTCGGTTCCTGCGTTGCATTATTATAAGCTGGTAGACTGAAGCATGGGGAGATTATCAGGACTGATAGAGCACCACGCGCTCCGACACAGGAAGCCCAATTGTTACCACAGGAAGCGGCTGGCCTTTAGTTTCCTTCAGAGCTACGGAGCTGAAAAATTTGTGGTGAGAGTGGGTTTCAGAAGTGCGGCGCATGTCTGCGAGACAAAACCGCAGACGAAATAAATATATATCACTATAGAGATAGTGATAAATAAGAACCACAACCTAACCAGCCTAACCCAAAAAAACAAACAACTAAATCTATCTATCTATCTATCTATCTATCTCTATCTCTATCTCTCTCTCTCTCTCTCTCTCTCTCTCTCTATATATATATATATATATATATATATATATATATATATATACATATATATACACACTGTATAGATAGATATGCCAACCACTAAGCCACCATGCTGCCCCAGACCAAAATCTCTGTATCCTATTATTACCTATAACCTATATATATATATATATATATATATATATATATATATATACACACATCCATTATCTTTCCACTTTATCCTCCTTTAGCTTTATCCGCTATTAGGGTGGCAGTGGGGTTCCCCATGCCCATCCAGGGGAGAACGTTTCAGGAGCTGGGCAGATACACCCAGGACAGGGCACCAATCTATTACTTGACACACACTCACTCACACAGACACACTCTATATGGGGCAATTTGGAGAACTCAATTGACTTGATCCATGTTTTTGGACTGTGGGAGGAAACCGGAGAACCCGGAGGAAACCCACGCGGACACGGGGTGAACATGGAACCTCCACTCAGATTGGGATTCAAACTGGGAATGCCAACCACTAAGCCACCGTGCCGCCCCAGACCAAAATCTCTGTATCCTATTATTACCTATAACATATATATATATATATATATATATATATATATATATATATACACATCCATTATCTTCCACTTTATCCTACTAGGGGGGTGGGGGGTCCATCCAGGGGAGAACGTTTGGGGCGCTGGGCAGGTACACCCAGGACAGGGCACCAATCAATCGCTGGGCACACACTCACTCACACACACACACTCTATATGGGGCAATTTGGAAAACTTAATTGACTTGATCCATGTTTTTGGACTGTGGGAGGTAACCGGAGAACCCGGAGGAAACCCACGCAGACATGGGGAGAACATGCAAACTTGAATGTTGGAATGGAACCGGGAATCCCTAGTGCTATAATATATAATATAATAATATAATCCTCTTTTTCAGACTGCTAAAAAAAATCATGCTGACAGTATTATTCATTCATTCATTCATTATCTCCCGCTTTATCCTCTATTAGGGTCACGGTGGGGTTCCCCATGCCCATCCAGGGGAGAACGTCTCGGGCGCTGGGCAGATAGACCCAGGACAGGTGCCAATCCATTGCTCACACAGACACACTCTATATGGGGCAATTTTGAGAACTCAATTGACTTGATCCATGTTTTTGGACTGTGGGAGGAAACCGGAGAACCCGGAGGAAACCCACGCAGACACGGGGAGAACATGGAAACTCCACCCAAATGGGGATTCGAACTGGGAATCCCTAGAGCGCTGAGAGGCGAACGTGCTAACCACTAAGCCACCGTGCCGCCGACAGTGTTATTAAAGGGTTGCATTTTCAAAATAAAAAAACTAAAAAAAACTTGTTGCTCGTGTGTGAGTATTAAAGTGTGTGTATTTATGTAATTCTAGGGGTAAGGGGGTGAGGGGGGTGAGGCGGTGCTGAATCCTCTGGGGGGTGAGGTTTGGGAGCTCGGTGAGGTCGCTGAGGACGGAGGAAGCCTCCGGGACGCCGCTCAGTCCTCCCTCTGAGTGTATGGAGTTTCTGATCACATGACCGAAAGTGACCGATTCGCGCTGGATCCGGGGAAAGCGGTCCGATCAGGTCGCTCTCCGTCCCCCCCCGCCCCCGGTGTCCGCGGCGGTGCAGATCGATCGGACTGATCCGATTCGGGCTCTTTTTTTCTCCCGAACGGCGGCCAACGCGGAAGCCTTTCTGCCCGGACTGGAGGAATTTTGGACGGGGAGAAGTTCGTTCAGCCGCCGATCTGGAGCTCGGGAAGCGCACTCCAAGCCATGGATCACCCCCGAGCGGACTTCCTTTTATTGCTCGGGATTTAATCCCGCTTTTCATCGAGAGGGGTTCGGATTAAAGGACTTTTTTTTAGGGACCCTTTGGCTCCCGTTTGCTCCTTTTGATTCAAAGTTTTTTTAAGAGGGCAAAATGGCGGACGATTTCGTGCAGGTAAGAAGAAGAGAAAAAAAAACTTAAATGTTTATTTATTAACGTTGATGTTCGTTTCTAGCAGCGGTTATTTCAACTGTGCAATTTTTTTTTAAATCGAAACACGCGGTGCTTTGTATCGTAACTGCTTTACATTCACCACAAGCCATTTTTTCCCCCACTGGAGCTTATAAGGCCTGTAGGAAATACGAGCCGAATCCTAAACGAAATCACGCGCCCTACTTAGGTGTCCTACCTAGGGGATGTGACCGCGCGCCTTTAGTACGGCGGGAGGCGCCCTCCGTTTGGACCAGCACTGTTTTTGGCATTCGATCGGCGACCAACTGTTGCTCGGCTTAACTGAGGCATTATCCGACACCGTTCGCTCCAAACTGAATGTCGTGGCTTTCGTTATTTCGTTATTTCGTTAAGCCACACGATGGAGAACGGAGGGAAGAATATATGAAGTTAGGAAGGTTGTGTTTGCTGGAACTTCTGACAGCTGGAGCTCGGCGCCGTCCCACCCATGAGCTGTAGTGATTCTTTAAAGCTGAGGTAATGTTAATGCCCCGCACACACCCCATCACACGACCCCAGAAAAACACACAAATACGACCTTGGAGTCGAAATATTAGCTCTTTAGTGCAGCAAACAACTTTTTTTTTGAGTAGCAAGCAACGTTCAGAGTACTAAAATGCTTATTAATGGAGACACTTGGCTTTAAAACGGGGTGAAAACCAGACCTTTAGAACACTGAGGAGATGGGGTGGGTGTGTGTGAGGGGGGAGGTTTAGTCTTTTAACTTAATAAATGTCGTGGTTTTAATAAGAAAAACCTGCTAAAAAGTCTGTGGGACCTTAATTCTAAAAGTATAAACGGCTTTAATGAGGGATGTTTATAACGTTGTCATCTTAACATCATACATAAGGCATGATTGTTTTTTTCTCCCTTCCATCCATTATCTTCCGCTTTATCCTCTATTAGGGCTGTGGGCGGGTTCCCCATGCCCATCCAGAGGAGAACGTCTCGGGTGCTGGAATCTATCGCTGGGCACACACTCACTCACACACACACACTCTATATGGGGTAATTTTGAAAAATTCAATTGACCTTGATCCATGTTTTTGGACTGTGGGAGGAAACCGGAGAACCCGGAGGAAACCCACATGGACACGGGGAGAACATGCAAACAAAGTCCACCCAGATGGGGATCCGAACCGGGAATCCCTAGGGCTTTATAGTTTTGTTTTAAGGCTTTAGTCCTCAAATCCATCCATTATCTTCTGCTTTATCCTCTACTTGGCTCATGGGTGGGTGTGTGTGTGTGGGGGGGTTCCCCGTGTCCATCCAGGGGAGAGAAGGTTTCGGGCGCTGGGCAGATACACCCAGGACAGGGTGCCAATCTATTGCTGGGCACACAGCCATACACACAAACACACTCTATATGGGGCAAATTGGAGAATTCAATGACCTTGATCCATGTTTTTTGGACTGTGGGAGGAAACCGGAGAACCCGGAGGAAACCCACGCAGACACGGGGAGAACATGCAAACAAAGTCCACCCAGATGGGGATCCGAATCGGGAATCCCTAGGGCTTTATAGTTTTGTTTTAGGGTAACGTTAAGGCTTTAGTCCTCAAATCCATCCATTATCTTCTGCTTTATCCTCTACTAGGGTCATGAGTGGGTGTGTGTGGGGGGTTCCCCGTGTCCATCCAGGGGAGAGAAGGTTTTGGGCGCTGGGCAGATTCACCCAGGACAGGGTGCCAATCTATTGCTGGGCACACACTCACTCACTCACACAGACACACACACAAACACACTCTATATGGGGCAATTTGGAGAATTCAATTCACCTTGATCCATGTTTTTGGGAGGAAACCGGAGAACCCGGAGGAAACCTACACGAACATGGGGAGAATATGGAAACTCCACCCAGATTGGGATTCGAGGCGCTGAGGGGTGATTGTGCTAAGCATTAAGGCACCTCAAATCGTGTTTAAATCATCAGTTTGGGGAAGGCCCTTTCGTGTCCCTGCCCTGTTGTAAGTGCGATGTAAACCTAAAAACACGGTGTAATGATTTTTTTGCTGATATTCACAATCCCTTTCAGATTATTAACCTCAGACGCTCTGGACTCTGTGGGGTGGTTGTGTTAAATGCAAATCAGATTGCTTTCGCGGTCATCGGTGCCTGACGCCACAAATATTACTGCTGCTGTAAGGGCACAAATTCCCACGGACATGTGGAAACCACCTTGCTGGTTGTTATAGTAACGTTGTGAGTTGTTCTTGTCAAGCATTTACGTGTTATCTTTATTTATAAAGGTAATAAACCGATTTCTTTATAAATTCTGTAATGTAAAGCCGTTAAAACTCATTAAAACTTCACGTGATGGCGCGGTGGGTAGCGCTTCTGCCTCACGGCAAGATATACCGATATATATGATATAAGACTCATATATTCCCCCCCCCCATGTGAAATTTTGTGTGTTCTCCCCACATCTGTGTGACTTCTAACAGATGTACAGAAGCATAGGGGCAGTCTAGGAACCAGCCTTGTGACCTGAAGGTCTCCGATTTGATTTCCAGTCCCACCATGAACTATGGCTGAAGTGCCCTTGAGCAAGGCACCTAACCCCAATTGCTCAAGGGTGCCATGTACAGGGCACATGTGCTCAGTTCACTCAGTGTGTGTGTGTGTGTGTGTGTGTGTGTGTGTGTGTGTGTGTGTGTGTGTGTGTGTGTGTGTGTGTGTGTTTCACTGTACAGATGGGTTAAATATGGAGGACCAATTTCTCTTAATATAAGTACAGTAGGCAAAATCAATCACTTTATTACTTGATCACATTATTGGTTTAAGGGCGGCATGGTGGCTTAGTGGTTGGCATGTTCTCCTCTCAGCACTAGGGATTCTGGGTTCGAACCCCCATCTGGGTGGAGTTTCCATGTTCTCCCTGTGTCTGCGTGGGTTTCCTCCGGGTTCTCCGGTTTCCTCCCACAGTCCAAAAACATGGATCAAGTCAATTGAATTCTCCAAATTGCCCCATATAGAGTGTGTGTGTGTGTGTGTGTGTGTGCCCAGCGATGGATGGGCGCCCTGTCCTGGCTGCCCAGCACCCGAAACGTTCTCCCCTGGATGGGCATGGGGAACCCCACCGCGACCCCAATATAGGATAAAGCCGGAGATTATGAATGAATGAATGAATGAATTATTGGCTTATTTACCTCTTCAGAATTCAGAGGATCAATAATGTACAGGAGAAAAATATACACCGAAGGAAAGTTTTCAGGCTCTGGATATATTTATTTAACCGCAGAACCTGATGGAGAACCATATCTGGACGTAACTAACACGCCACCGACTACCAAATGACGACGCGACTTCAGCGATCTAATAAGAAGCTCTGTCTTTGAATAAAGCTGCGAGATAAAATCAGACCGAACCAAATCCATGACTTAAAAGTAAAGAGTAAAGAGAAAGCTACCATGCTCTGCTGGAATAACCTGGACCAATGAAGGTTACGCCTCTTGCTTCCAAGGACCCATATTGGTCACTTTAGTAGATCTGGGATTTGAACCCACAGCCTTCTGATTGATAGCCCAACACCCTAACCAATGAATTAGCACACCTTCCTAATAAATGCAAAGCAAGCGCTCTGCCACTGAGCTACATCCACTCTCACAAAAAAAAAAATCACTTTTAATTAATCCATCCATTCATTCATTATCTTCCGCTTTATCCTATATCAGGGTCACGGGAGGGGGGGGGGGTTCCCCATGCCCATCCAGGGGAGAACGTTTCGGGCGCTGGGCAGATACACCCGGGACAGGACACCAATCCATCACAGGGCACTCACTCACACACACACACACACACACTCTATATGGGGCAATTTGGAGAACTCAATTGACTTGATCCATGCCCCCTACTTTTAATTGATGATCATTGTAATGTTATTTAATATTGGACTATTTCTCTGCTTGATCACATGACTCCGGTCGAATCATGGGATAGCGCAGTGTACTGTGGACGCTTACTGCAAATCAGTGGGTCATCTTGGGAATTCTGGCCTACTGCGCATTCGGACATACTATATGTTCTCGAATACTATATAGTAGGCAAAATGTGATTTCAGATGCTGCTTTTATGTCTTTATTTACTTCCATGCTTACATCCTTCATCTATACTCCAGTATACTACACAAGTTCAAGTTATTTATTTATATAGCGCTTTTTTTAACAGTACATCTCACAAAGCAGCTCTACAGCCTTTAAACCCCCAAAGAGCAAGCCGAAGCGACAGTGGCAAGAAAAAACTCCCTGTTATGTTGTTATTTAAGGAAGAAACCTTGGGAGGACCAAGACTCAGCGGGGGACTCATCCTCCTTGAGCGGCCAGGACAGCAACAACAATGTAGAA
This sequence comes from Corydoras sp. C115, assembly GCA_019802505.1. Classification (NCBI taxonomy): domain Eukaryota; kingdom Metazoa; phylum Chordata; class Actinopteri; order Siluriformes; family Callichthyidae; genus Corydoras; species Corydoras sp. C115. Next base: position 220,361 of record JAFMOC010000799.1, read on the forward strand.
CAGCCATGTACCAATATTTAACAAATGGAAAAACTCTAACACTGGAAAACTATATGTGAGTCCATTAAGGGGGTCCTGCAGGACTGCCAGTCCAACCTATTACTACACCCCCTCCACTCTCTCATGATGAAAAAGAAACTGATGCAGATCATAAAGTTTTTCTTGAAGTGTGAGAAGATCAACCTCCAAAAATAAATCCGAGCTCCCTTTTCTTTATATACATTCGAAACAATGTGTACGTCTGTCCGTCCCACCAGCTGTAGGATTTTGGCTTTGTTTGGGGTAAGGGGTGAGTACAGTCCAAATCTATTATTAGCGGCATATCCTGTAGAACCGTCACCCCCCCCCCCCCCCACACACACACACACACACTCACAATCCTCAGCTCTGTAAGCGAGTCATTGTGTTGAATCACACACAATACACACATTTAAAACTTTATCGATCTCTCTGTCTGTCTCTTGCTCTTATTTATATATAAATAGAAATACATTTATAAATACATATATAAACTATAAATAAAATGCTTGCGAGAGCACCGAGGCAGAATCACAGCTCCGGACTCTTTTTCTGTAAACTCTGAAAACTGACCCACTTCTTGTTAACGCAATCTAAAAATATCTTGGCGCGATACGAAGTAATAAGAAGTGAATCGCGAGTTGTTTCAGAAGCGTCGTGTCATTTTAAGGGTTTTGGAGTCGATGTCCATGTTTATGTTATTATTTTTTTATTGATTTATTGACTTAAAGGTGAAGATTGTGAACAAAGCGTGGGTTGTGTAGTTCGGGGTTAGTGTGAGGTGTGTTTGTGTACTCAGTGTGGGGAGGTGTGTTTACCGTGCGGGCCTGTGCTGTGGGGGGTGTGTACTGTGGGTCGTGTCAGGGGGTGTACTGTAGAGGGTGTGTGTGACATGGGCTGTGTGTGTGTACACGGTGCGGGGGAGGGGTGTGTGGGGGTGTCCATCTTGTCGGTTGTGTGTGTGTGTGTGTACACTTCTGGATGTAGTGCACTGTGTGTGTGTGTATACTGTTCGGCCTAGTGCGCTGTGCGTTGTGTGTGTACTGTGTGTGCATTGTTTGTGTGTGTGTGTGTGTGTACCGTGGGGTTTAGTGCACTGTGGGTTGTTTGTGTATGTGTGTACTGTGGATTGTGTGTGCGTGTGATGTGGGGTCTGTGTACTCTGTGTGTGTGTGTGTGTGCGCGAGCTGTGGGGTCTGTGTACTGTGGTTGTGTGTATATGTACTGTGCGGTCTAGTGCACTGTGGGATGTGTGTGTGTGTGTGTGTACTGTGGGGTCTTGTGTAATGTGTGTGTGTGCATGCGCTGCGGATTCTATGTACTGTGGTGTGTGTGTGGTCTAGTGGACAGTGGTGTGTGTGTGCATCGTGGGGTTTGTGTTTTTTTGTGTCATTGTGTCATTGGGGTGTGTGTGTGTGTGTGTGTGTGTTGTGTGTACTGTGGGGTCTAGTGCATTGTGGGCCGTGTGTGTGTGCTGTGGGGTCTAGGGCATTGTGTGTGTGTGTGTGTGTGTGTGTGTGTGTGCTGTGGGCTCTAGTGCAGTGTGTGTGTGTGCGCTGTGGGGTCTAGTGCATTGTGGGTCATGTGTGTATCTGTACTGGGGAGTCTAGTGCATTGTGGGTCATGTGTGTGTGTGCTGTGGGGTCTAGTGCATTGTGGGTCGTGTGTGTGTGTGTGTGTGCTGTGGGGTCTAGTGCATTGTGGGTCGTGTGTGTGTGTGTGCTGTGGGGTCTAGGGCATTGTGGGTCGTGTGTGTATATCTGTACTGGGGGGGTCTAGTGCATTGTGGGTCGTGTGTGTGTGCTGTGGGGTCTAGTGCATTGTGTGTGTGTGTCCGTTGTGGGTCGTGTGTGTGTGTGTGTGTCCGTTGTGGGTCATGTGTGTGCTGTGGGGTCTAGGGCATTGTGGGTTGTGTGTGTGTGTGCGCTGTGGGTTCTAGTGCATTGTGGATTATGTGTGTGTACTGTGGTAGTTCTTGTTTTGGTTCCTTCTCAATGTTCAGACATTCACTCATTTCATCATCACATCACTGCACCACCACTCATTTCATCATCACAGTCATCACTGCACCACCACTCATTTCATCATCACAGTCATCACTGCACCACCACTCATTTCATCATCACAGTCATCACTGCACCACCACTCATTTCATCATCACATCACTGCACCACCACTCATTTCATCATCACATCACTGCACCACCACTCATTTCATCATCACAGTCATCACTGCACCACCACTCATTTCATCATCACATCACTGCAGCACCACTCATTTCATCATCACATCACTGCACCACCACTCATTTCATCATCACATCACTGCAGCACCACTCATTTCATCATCACATCACTGCAGCACCACTCATTTCATCATCACATCACTGCACCACCACTCATTTCATCATCACAGTCATCACTGCACCACCACTCATTTCATCATCACATCACTGCCAGCACCACTCATTTCATCATCACATCACTGCACCACCACTCATTTCATCATCACAGTCATCACTGCACCACCACTCATTTCATCATCACATCACTGCAGCACCACTCATTTCATCATCACATCACTGCAGCACCACTCATTTCATCATCACATCACTGCAGCACCACTCATTTCATCATCACATCACTGCAGCACCACTCATTTCATCATCACATCACTGCACCACCACTCATTTCATCATCACAGTCATCACTGCACCACCACTCATTTCATCATCACAGTCATCACTGCACCACCACTCATTTCATCATCACATCACTGCAGCACCACTCATTTCATCATCACATCACTGCACCACCACTCATTTCATCATCACATCACTGCACCACCACTCATTTCATCATCACATCACTGCACCACCACTCATTTCATCATCAGTCATCACTGCACCACCACTCATTTCATCATCACATCACTGCACCACCACTCATTTCATCATCACATCACTGCAGCACCACTCATTTCATCACAGTCATCACTGCACCACCACTCATTTCATCATCACAGTCATCACTGCACCACCACTCATTTCATCATCACATCACTGCACCACCACTCATTTCATCATCACAGTCATCACTGCAGCACCACTCATTTCATCATCAGTCATCACTGCACCACCACTCATTTCATCATCACAGTCATCACTGCACCACCACTCATTTCATCATCACAGTCATCACTGCAGCACCACTCATTTCATCACAGTCATCACTGCACCACCACTCATTTCATCATCATCACATCACTGCACCACCACTCATTTCATCATCACAGTCATCACTGCACCACCACTCATTTCATCATCACAGTCATCACTGCACCACCACTCATTTCATCATCACAGTCATCACTGCAGCACCACTCATTTCATCATCACAGTCATCACTGCACCACCACTCATTTCATCACAGTCATCACTGCAGCACCACTCATTTCATCATCACAGTCATCACTGCAGCACCACTCATTTCATCACAGTCATCACTGCACCACCACTCATTTCATCATCACAGTCATCACTGCACCATTTGTAATCTTCTTAATAACTGTGTTGTCCGTTCAGCGACGCCGGGACCTGAACACAGGATGCAGCATGGTGTAATTGCACGGTGCACAACATACCACAGGTGTATAGTTCACTGAATCTCACACACACACACACACACACACACACACACACACACACACACACACAGTAATCCTCCTTTCGGCAGTCAGATATAGAGACTATATAAAGCAGTGGACTTGCAGATTCATGCATCATTGTTTTTTTAAGTATATGCATGTTTTGCTTTGATTTTCCATCCATTATCTTGCGCTTTATCCTCTATTAGGGTCGCGGGGGGGGGGGGGGTTTCCCATGCCCATCCAGGGGAGAACGTTTCGGGCGCTGGGCAGAAACACCAGGACAGGACGCCAATCTATCGCTGAATACACACTCACTCACAGACACACTCTATATGGGGCAATTTGGAGAACTCAATTGACCTTGATTGATGTTTTTGGACTGTGGGAGGAAACCGGAGAACCCGGAGGAACCCCACGCAGACATGGGGAGAACATGGAAACTCCACCCAGATGGGGATTCGAACTGGGAATCCTCAGCGCTGAGAGGAGAACATGCTAAACCACTAAGCCACCGTGGCTTTGATTTTTTTTTATTAAAAAAATATAAGAATATGGGCGGCACGGTGGCTTAGTGATTTAGCACGTTCTCCTCTCAGCGCTAGGGATTCCCGGTTCGAATCCCCATCTGGGTGGAGTTTGCATGTTCTCCCCATGTCTGCGTGGGTTTCCTCCGGGTTCTCCGGTTTCCTCCCACAGTCGAAAAACATGGATCAAGTCAATTGAGTTCTCCAAATTGCCCCATATAGAGTGTGTTTGTGTGTCCAGCGATAGATTGGCGCCCTGTCCTGGGTGTATCTGTCCAGCGCCTGAAACGTTCTCCCCTGGATGGGCATGGGGAACACCCCACGACCCTAATAGAGGATAAAGCGGGAGATAATGAATGAATGAATGAATGAAATATAAGAATAAGATGCGGAGCCAGAGAAGCAGGTGAGGTAATGGAGCTCACATGTGGGTTGTCTGTTGATAATCTGGGGGTCTGTGTCCCAAACTAGTTCCTATACGCAGACCTAAAACCAGGGGATCCATTACTTTTCCCACCCTGTTATTCGGTCCCATTGTTTAAAGTTAAAACCTTTAATGTCGTGGTGCCAAACGTGTAAGATGAGCCGAAGAGGTTTGGATTTCAAAGGGCCGCGTGCGCGTTTGCTGTAAGCATTGTGCTGTAGTACGTGAAACGGAGCGTCGATGTAAACTCTCGCTCTTTAATGTGACGCCGGCCGGCCGGCGCGGCGCGGTGCCGACGGGTGGGTTCAGTTCGGGTCGGGTGGGGTCTGCCTGGCCGTGCACCGAGAACCCCGCAGTTTGAACGATGCACACTGTTTTCTTTGTCGTTCTCCCAGCTCCACATCCAGCGATCCAGCGCCTTTCAGCGTTATATACAGCAGCTGCAGGTTTAAAAGCCGGGCCGCCGAATAAAACCCAGATGTCGTGACGTTATTAGATCGTGCGCACAATGTGTATATTGTGCGTGTTTATTGTGCGGTGTCATGTGACCCATCGGCCTCGTGCTTCGCAGGAAGCCTGAGTTTATGGAGGTTGTAATTTGGCATCTGCTGCTGATTTATTAAAACGGCTTTCACCTTCGTCGCCCGGCCTCGGCGTGAGCGCAGGGACTCGAATGAGCTTTAATTCTCCTGTATATCAGCGAGTGTATTATTCATTCATTCATTATCTCCCGCTTTATCCTCTATTAGGCTCGCGGGGGGGGTTCCTCATGCCCATCCAGTGGAGAACGTTTCGGGTGCTGGGCAGATAGACCCAGGACAGGACACCAATCCATCACTGGACACTTACTCACTCACACAGACACACTCTATATGGGGCAATTTGGAGAACTCACTTGACTTGATCCATGTTTTTGGACTGTGGGAGGAAACCGGAGAACCCAGAGGAAACCCACGCGGACACAGGGAGGACATGGAAACTCCACCCAGATGGGGATTCAAACCGGGAATTATTCATTCATTCATTCATTATCTTCCGCTATTATCTTCCGCCATTATCCTCTATTAGGGTCGGGGGGTTTCCCCATGCCCATCCAGGGGAGAACGTTTCAGGCGCTGGGCAGATACACCCAGGCCAGGACGCCAGTCTATCGCTGGGCACACACTCACTCACACAGACACGCACACACACACACACTCTATATGGGGCAATTTGGAGAAATCAATTGACTTGATCCATGTTTTTGGACTGTGGGAGGAAACCGGAGAACCCGGAGGAAACCCACACGGACACGGGGAGGACATGGAAACTCCACCCAGATTGGGATTCGAACCGGGAATTATTCATTCATTATCTCCCGCTTTATCCTCTATTAGGGTCGCGGTGGGGTTCCCCATGCCCATCCAGGGGAGAACGTTTCAGGCGCTGGACAGATACACCCAGGACAGGGGGGCAATCTATCGCTGGACACACACTCACTCACACAGACATGCACACACACACACTCTATATGGGGCAATTTAGATAATTTAATTGACTTGATCCATGTTTTTGGACTGTGGAAGGAAACCGGAGAACCCGGAGGAAACCCACGCAGACACAGGGAGAACATGGAAACTCCACCGAGATTGGGATTCGAACCGGGAATCCCTAGCGCTGAGAGGAGAACATACTAAACCACTAAGCCACTGTGCCGCCGTGAGCGTATTAATGTAATATTTTGATTTTCCTGCTTTTACTGGAAAGAGTGCGTTGGATTTACCAGGTCGCTGGAAATCACAGATTATTCATGAATCTGATAAACTGTTACAGTGGACGCCGACATGTCCAGTGGAAGCGCTGGTGCCGTCAACATTCCCAGCTGGTCAGGACATCTGTTGGTAGCGATGACGTTTCACAAACTTAAGCCGATCGTTCGTTTCACATCAGCTGTCCCACGGGCGTCGTTCGTCTGCCGAGGGGAAAGTGACGGCAGTTCTACGTCCACGTGTCGTCCGTAATGTGCTGCGTTCACGAGCCTGTGATAACAGCTGCGTTCAGTTTCAAACTACGTTGCGAACAAGAACCAATAATAATACACAACCTTAAGTGTCTTATTGCCTTCATAAATAATACTACTAATAATAATTCCCGGGGCGGCACGGTGGCTTAGTGGTTAGCATGTTCTCCTCTCAGCACTAGGGATTCCCGGTTCAAATCCCCATCTGGGTGGAGTTTCCATGTTCTCCCCGTGTCTGCGTGGGTTTCTTCCGGGTTCTCCGGTTTCCTCCCACAGTCCAAAAACATGGATCAAGTCAATTGAGTTCTCCAAATTGCCCCATATAGAGTGTGTGTGTGTGTGTGTGTGTGTGTCCAGTGATAGATTGGCGTCCTGTCCTGGGTGTATCTGCCCAGCGCCCGATATGTTCTCCCCTGGATGGGCATGGGGAACCCCCCCACAACCCTAATATAGGATAAAGCAGAAGATAATGAATGAATGAATAATTCCCGGTTTGAATCCCCATCTGGGTGGAGTTTCCATGTTCTCCCCGTGTCCGCGTGGGTTTCCTCCGGGTTCTCCGGTTTCCTCCCACAGTCCAAAAACATGGATCAAGACATTTGAATTCGCAAATTGCCCCATATAGAGTGTGTCTGTGTGAGTGTGTGCCCAGAGATAGATTGGCACCCTGTCCTGGGTGTATCTGCCCAGCGCCCGAGACGTTCTCCCCTGGATGGGCATGGGGAACCCCCCCGTGACCCTAATAGAGGATAAAGCGTAAGATAATGGATGAATGGATGGAATAATAAATAACAAGGTTTGATTCATAAATACGTTCATTGAAAGCAAAATTGTTAATAAACAATTAACACAACATGATCCAGTCCGGTTTTTAAAGCGAACGCTGATCGCTGAGTAACAGGATTCTCTCATGATCAGATATGCCTAGTGGCCAAATTACAGAACACAGTTTATAAAAAGTGTAACAGGTTCAGTGCTGATCTCTTTTTATATTAATCTGTATTTTATGATTTATCATAACGTATTGTATATCACGTATTGATACGAATGTGACGCGCTGAGAGGTGTGTGTTCTTGTCCATGATGTCACAGCTGGACAAATGGCTCAGCCAATCAGATTTAAGGAGCGGATGTACCCGTTTTATAAATGACATTAAGTGGATTCGCAGACGCTTTTATCCAGCGTGACATCGCGGGAGAACAGCGCAGGTTAATAAGTTAGGAAGTAACCGGCTGTTATCGTCCTGACCATCTAAACTCCCTCACCTTTCGTGTTTTCTTTTGATGACATGCATGAAAAGTGCACTAGTGGAGGGGTGTGTCTTCAGGTGCTACTGAACAGAACCCAGAGTTAACAGCACAGAACCGGGGCGAGCAATTAACCTTTAACCTGCGTAAAAATCACGGACAGTGAGGTCCACGCACCAGACGGCGTAACCAGAGCACAGTGACATGGACTGTCGGTATCAGGGGGCAGATCTAGAGCTTGACCTATAGAAACCCAATCATGGACCCAACCACTAATACGTCCTATGCAGCCACACTACATTTACATTTAGTCATTTAGCAGACAGCCTTACTGCCTTACGGACAGAGTTGGGAAGAACGTTCCACCATTTTGCAGTGGTGAACGCCCCGGAGTGAGAATGAGCTCCTCGGTGAGGTGGAACCACCAGGGGCGATCATCACTGGAGCGAAGTGAACGAGTCGGAGTGTATTTTGAAAAGATAGAGTGAAGGTAGGAGGGGGCAGATCCAGAAATGGTTCTGTAGGTCAGAGTCAGTGACTTGTACTGAATGCAGCAGCTACAGGGAGCCAATGGAGAGACATGAGTGATGGAGGGACATGAGTTCTTGGGTGGTTGAACACGAGTCGGGCTGCAGAGTTTTGAATCAGTTGAAGAGGTCTGATTGTGGAAGCCGGGATACCGGCAAGTAGCACATTACAATAATCAAGCCGGGATAGGACACGGGCTTGAACGAGCAGTTGGGTAGCGTGGTCAGTCAAGAAGGGTCTGATCTTCCTGATGTTGTAGAGAAGGAATCTGCAGGAACGGGCGGCTTTGATCACATGATCAGAGAGTTTAAGGTGGGAGTCTATTGTGACACGCTTGAATCTCTTGATTGATCTTCTTGGGTCGTCTTGAGATCTTCTAGGCGTTCATGTTGATAGCAGGTCTGTCTTTTTCTCCATAAACAATAATGAAGCCGTGATGGATTATGCTGCTGTGTTATTACGTTCTACTTAAAGATAAGTGTGGAGCTGCATGTTTATCATGAAGCACAAAAAAAACAAACAAAACAAAAACAGTTCCTTTTTGGGACTAGAGGAGGAACCGGTTTCAGTTCTTGTGACCTCATCTTTAAGAATTCAGAGAAAGGAAGTGGACCGTCGCTCTCTTCCTGAAGCTTTTAAACCGAGTCTGCTTTCGTAGCTTTATTTTAGGAGCAGCTTATCCCACCTCGGGCTTAGCAGCGGGCGGTTAGGTGTCAGTTTGCCCGGGTCAGTCTGAGATTAGAAAGCCGTGGGGTTGTGGTCATGCTGTCGATCGCGTTAGTCGTTTAGTAAAAGCCTACAGAAGGCGGTAGCACCAAATTTACATTTTTGGGTTTGAGTAACGGGCTCCGTTAGTATCAGATGCAGGACCTGTTTGTCAGTTGCTGTGTTTGTGGGATGCACGACTAATAGAGTAAAGAACCCAGGATTATGTCTTTATGAATATTAAAACAGGAAAACTTTTAAGGAGAGCAAAGTGGGTGGTATTGGCTTCCCATTGACCTCAGGCGGGACAGACCGGGGCAACCGGGGTCTGTTTTTTGTTAATATCTGTATTTAACTGAAAGAAGATTAGTCTAGAGGGCATGATCGCTTAGTGGTTAGGGTGTTGGGTTGTCAATTTAAAGGTTGTGGGTTCAAATCCCAGGTCAAAGTTACCAATGTGTGTCTTATCTGCCCCTATTACTGAAGGGATGCTGTGGCCAATCCTGTGCTTTGGATAAAGCCTTTCCTAATGACTGAATGAAATATAAATGTAGAATATACAGACTCTTTCATTCATTATCTTCCACTTTATCCTCTATTAGGGTCGCGGTGGGGTTCCCCATGCCCATCCAGGGGAGAACGTCTCGGGCGCTGGGCAGATAGACCCAGGACAGGGCGCCAATCTATCGCTGGGCACACAGTCACACACTCAAACACACTCTATATGGGGCAATTTAGAGAACTCAATTAACTTGATCCATGTTTTTGGACTGTGGGAGGAAACCGGAGAACCCGGAGGAAACCCACGCGGACACACGCGTGCTAACCACTAAGCCACCGTGCCGCCTATACAGACTCTTTCCAAAAAAAATTGAATATCATAGAAAAGTTGATTGATTTTAATAATTTCTTTAATAGTTTATAGATTCAGGGCCCTAGGGATTCCCGGTTTGAATCCCCATCTGGGTGGAGTTTCCATGTTCTCCCCATGTCCGTGTGGGTTTCCTCCGGGTTCTCCGGTTTCCTCCCACAGTCCAAAAACATGGATCAAGTCAATTGAGTTCTCCAAATTGCCCCATATAGAGTGTGTGTGTGTGAGTGAGTGTGTGTCCAGTGATAGATTGCTGTCCTGTCCTGGGTGTATCTGCCCAGCGCCCGAAATGTTCTTCCCTGGATGGCCATGGGGAACCCCCCACCGCGACCCTAATAGAGGATAAAGCGGAAGATAATGGATGAATGAAATGAGATTCAGGGTCCACAATTTAAAAGATTTGAACAAATAAATACTTAAAATCATTTAAATTGTGGGACCTGAATCTAAAATCTAAGAAGATTGAACTTTTTAAATGGAATAATGGAAATTAATCACCATTTCTATGATGTTGGAATTGTAATTGTTGTGTTGGGACGTCACCGATGGCAATGGAGGAGGGATTTTATTGTGAGTTCTTCACGTTCTAAAGTCCAGCTTCTGGTTCTGACCCTTGGAGGTTAAGGTGTGTATATGTATGTGTATATCTATATATATGGTAGTAAATTGAGCACACAATAGATGGCGTTTACACAGTGAGCTCATTATTTCAAAGTATCGTTCGAGCTCTAATTTTAGCATTTGAAGTCGTATGAAGCACCAGTGAAAGTGTGTTCGGGTTGTATTTGGTGACTCAGCGATTTTAATTTCGGAAAGAACAATGAGAGGCACTTCAAAGAGTCTGCGAACCGATACAGCGAGGTATCGCACACAATCTGTTTGTTGCTGCAGTACAATGTGTTTTAGCTTACCAAAAAAAAACAAAAAAAACACAATGCAGTTGAGAAGATCCTGCCTCTGATCCTGATCAGCCCTCTGAATCATCCACCTCATCCACATCAGCTGGGATCTTCTGCTCTGCCAACAGAACGGGAATGATTTTTTTTTTTGTGTGTTTTGTGTTTAATATTTTTGTTTTAGTGTGAATTCTGGCTTCTTTTTTGTATTGTCTTTTATCTATTGCAAAGTACTTTGTTGCTGGTCTTGGAAAGGTGCTGTATAAATAAAAACTTACATACTCGACGACTAGCATGTCAGATCCAGCTCTGGCCTTCGGGTGTGTGGACGTACTCACACGCTTTCTCCATTGCTTAAAGTAATGGCACGTACTCGTGAGGTCTGTATTTGTAGATCGCACATCGCTAAAGATTTTAAAAAAGTGGAATACGGTTCAAGTTCAAGTAATTTATTTATATAGCGCTTTTTACAACAGTACATTGTCACAAAGCAGCTTAACAATGAAAAGCCTTTAAACCCCCAAAGAGCAAGCTGAAGAAAAAACTCCCTTTTATAAGGGAGGAACGGTGGACAGAACCGCACTGTAAATTATAAATTGTGTATAATTGAAACTGGCGTTATCCCATACGGCAGCTTGCGCTGGCTCCCCTATCTTGTGGGAGGATAAGGGTCAAGGAGTCTTCGCAAATGTGGAGGGTTATAGTTCATGTATGACCCCCCCCCCAGCCCTTTATAATTATTGTAGAGTTTAAATCATAAAAAAAACATCAGTTTGTCGATAATCGATGTTCTGATGGAACAGTGTGATGGTGCTGTAGCCTAAAATCTGGATTTGTGTCTGACAGGGGGACGTTCGAGCCCAGATGGTGGCGGAGCGTCTTGGCCTGATGGGACTGAGCATGGACCTGTCCGACACCATGGTGCAGCAGAAGCTGGACGAGATCAAAGACCAGATAAAGCGTGAGCTGCGCAAGGAGCTGAAGATCAAAGAGGGAGCGGAGAACCTGCGCAAAGTCACCACGGATAAGAAGAGTCTGGCGTATGTGGATAACATGCTGAAGAAAAGCAACAAGAAGGTGGAGGAGCTTCACCAAGAGCTGCAGGAGCTCAACGCCCACATTGTGGTCAAGGACCCCGAGGAGCTGCTCGGTACAGCTTACACCTCACGCACCTCATTCTGTCTTTACATCAGGTCTCTAAAATTAAACGATACAGATGTACCGCATTAACCCAACCATTGACACAAACAATACAAACAAGAACGAAAAAAAAAAATTAATAAAAAAAAAAAAATATATATATATATTCATTCATTATCTATCTTCCGCTTTTTCCTCTATTAGGGTCGTGGTGGGGTTCCGCATGCCCATCCAGGGGAGAACATTTCAGGCGCTGGGCAGATACACCAGGACAGGGCGCCAACCTATCGCTGGGCACACACTCACTGACACAAACACACTCTATATGGGGCAATTTGGAGAACTCAATTGACTTGATCCATGTTTTTGGACTGTGCTAACCACTAAGCCACCGTGCTGCCCATGTGTGTGTGTATGTATGTATGTATATATATATATATATATTACATTTTTTATTAAGCTACTACGAATCAAAAGAAACTGGCTTAGTGGTTGGCATGTTCTCCTCTCAGCACTAGGGATTCCCGGTTCGAATCCTAATCAGGGTGGAGTTTCCATGTTCTCCCCGTGTCCGCGTGGGTTTCCTCCGGGTTCTCCGGTTTCCTCCCACAGTCCAAAAACATGGATCAAGGTCAACTGAATTCTCCAAATTGCCCCATATAGAGTGTGTGTGTATGTGAGTGAGTGTGTGCCCAGCGATAGATTGGCGCCCTGTCCTGGGTGTATCTGCCCTCCCCCCCCCAGTAGTGGATAGAGTGGAAGATAATGGATGGATGGAATCAAAAACAAACTATGTTAAAAATTAAATTGCTGCAAAAAGCAAAACATAGCTATTAAAAGAAATTATTTAACAAAACTACTGAGAAAAATACAAAACTACAGCAAAAATTAAGCTACTGCAGTAATTAAACTACAGCAGATATTGAACTACAACACAAATTAAACTACTGCTGTAATTAAATTAATAAAGATATTAAACTACTGTATAAATCAAGTTACTGCAGATATTAAAATATGCATATATACTACAGCACAAATTAAACTACAGCAGATATTTAATTGCAGCAGATAATAAACTACATCAGATAGTATGTAATGACATTGAATTATAATGATAATGATTTATTATATTACTTTAATAATATAAGAAATCAGATAAGAATAAGAATATTATATAAACTTTATTATATATAAGAATATTATATAAACTTTAATATAAAATGGATGGATGTTTAGGTGAGCAGCATGTAGGTGGTTGCTGACCGTCTGGCTGCACTTCTGTTGGTCGGGTTTATCTGGGGGAGGGGTGAACTTTTCCTCTACCTTCACTCTGAGTAATCAGAGTAATCCCTCTATTTGTTTGGTAACTGTTGCCGTTTCAGTGTCAGTTTTGGTTTGACCTGTTACACTTGAAAAAGCAGCCTTTGTTCTGCGGCGGCTGCGGTATCGCCGCTTGCGCAATATTTACCAAGTAACGAGTCGAGTGCCGATGTTTCAGAGATTGAGTTCCTCACGTGTGACCGAGAGCCGTAGCTTGGGCTTTCTGTTTCAGTGAGCTGATCTCAGACCTGTCTGTCTGACTGATTTAATAATAAAAAAATAATAATAAAAAAGGTTTGGAGTTATAAGATTCCATAGTAACATCAGTGGCGAACCTTTTAAGTAACAAAATAAAAGCCCCACATAACATGAAACAGGCTTTAGAGTTTTAAAAGAAAACTTAGAAATGAGCTCCATGAGGTGTGTTTAGTTTCATTCATTCATTCATTATCTTCCACTTTATCCTCTATTAGGGTCGTGGGGGGGGGGGGGGGGGTTCCCCATGCCCATCCAGGGGAGAATGTCTGGGCAGATACACCCAGGACAGGGTGCCAATCCATCACTGGACACACACTCACTCACACAGACACACTCTATATGGGGCAATTTTGAGAATTCAATTGACCTTGATCCATGTTTTTGGACTGTGGGAGGAAACCGGAGAACCCGGAGGAAACCCACGTGGACATGGGGAGAACATGGAAACTCCACCCAGATGGGGATTCGAACCGGGAGGAGAACGTGCCAACCACTAAGCCACCGTGCTGCCCTCTTTAAAAACTTATTTAAAATAATTTTTTTTAAAATCTATTTTTTTATTTACACTGGGTTCAAAGCTACGAGTGAATAAAGATCAGTTAGATAAAATAATAATCTAACAATAAAAGCAGCATCAGTTTGTAACGTATAACGCGTAAATATCTTAATTAAATAATTGATGATTTTGTTGTTATAGTAATCAAAACAATAGATCGCTTTAATCGTGTCCTCATTCTGTAGTCGAGAACTAGAGATTTTTAAAAATATATTAAGATCCTGTTTCCATCTAGAGGGCCAAATAACGGACTGCAGGATGCCACCGTACTTAATTAGTCTATAATAAAAATCATTGAAATTAGAATAATTATTCTTATTATTTTATTCCCATCACAATAAATTAACTTTACAACTGATCATTTTTGAAAGGATGGATTTTGAAATCCTTAAAAGCGAAATAAAAAGCCACATGTGTTCAAGTCCTCGTTCTGTTCTAGTCCAATACCATCTCATATTTTTAGGTTTAGGTTTCCGTGAGCTCATGTGAGGATTTCCAGGATCCTGCCTACACATGTTCCGTGTGTTTGCACCTCTGTTGGCTTTAATTTAGCCTCTCGGCGTGAGTCAGACTGAAGGAATTCCTCTTACACATAATTCAGCGGCACGTCGACTGGTCACCGAGGACGTGAGAGCGATACTGTACACGTGATGGAATGGTATCGTACTGCAATCTGAAGAAATGCTCCGACTACACAGAGTAGTGTTCTGATGATGTATCAGAGTATCACCACCAAACTAATAAAGCCATTCAGAACGTGCTGGACCGCTGATTCAAGATTCAAGAAAATTTTATTATCATTAATATCACATGGGGTACATGAGATAAGAACGAAATTATGGGTCACGGACTCCGATTACCCTGTTATTATAAAGTTATCATTATAATTTAAATTTTAAAATACAAAAATACAGTATATAGATGTGTAAAATATACTAATATGCAACTATGAATATATATATATATATATATATATATATATATATATATATATATATATATATATATATATATATATATATATATATATATATATATATATATATATATATATATATATACACACACACACACACAACTACAGGTATAAATATAATATAGAATATTTTAACTATAAATATAATATATAAATATATGTATATACTAGGGGTGAGCTGCAATATCCGCTGATTCGACGATTCGATTCGGAGAACCATAGTCGACTATGAACCTCATAGTCGAATGTACCATTTTGACCACATGGGGGTGTCCATGGCTGCTGCTAAGCATTAGTTTTTACATGATATGTCTTTGTTTTCTTTTGTTAGAAAAACAAGTAAAATATATTAAAAAAAATCTTTTTTAAAAACTACGCTTATAGTGCCATCTTGTGGTGAAATTTTAACTGATTCGACTATCAATTGACTATAGGGAAATCTGATGAATCAGATTCGACTACGAAAATCTGTAGTTGAATACAGCCCTAGTATATACAGTATGTAAAATTCCAAGTATGAACATTTAAGAAATATATATATATATATATATATACATATATAAGTATTATACAATAGATGTAAATTTAGAATATAAAATATAAATATAGCAGCAATTTATAAATGTGTATAATGGTACATGTGAGATGATGAGAACTGCGGAAGTTTATTAGATTCTGAGGTTATCATCGGATACATCGAATCAAATCAGGTTTATTGGTCACATACGTAGATATACATGGTACAGCCAGCAGTGAAACTCTTTCCTGACTTCTCCACATAAAGTTAACATTTATTTAAAAGGATAAAAAAATAGAATAAAGATAAAATAAAATTAAAATAAAATCAAATTGAACCATGTATTTACATTGTGCAAATGAAAATTTAAAAATAAGAGAACTGTACAATTTTGGCACTAACAGATATGAACTAAAATGGTCTTATAAGTTAAAAAGTTATAATCTTTATAATATAAATAATATAATATAAAAGTGAGTTGTGCTTTTATGTGCAAAATAATGCAGTGCAGGGTTAAAAGTTGTTTTAGTTATGAAGGTGATGTGGGTGGGATTATGTCCGTTTAGTCCTGGTTCAGGGTCCGAATCGCCGTTGGGAAGAAGCTCCTCCTCATCCTCTCTGTGTTTGCCTTCAGGAGACGAAAACGCCGTCCTGATGGCAACAGAGTGAACAGCTTGTTGTCAGGATGACTGAGGTCTTCCACAATCTTTTTGGCTTTGGACCAGCGCTGCTTCCTGTAGATGCTCTGCTGGTCTGGAAGTGCTACATCAAAGTTTCAAGTTATTTATTTCTGTCGCGCTTTTTACAACAAAGCAGCTTTACAGAATGAAAAGCCTTTAAACCCCCAAAGAGCAAGCCGAAGCGACAGTGGCAAGACAAAACTCTCTGTTATGCTGTTATTTAAGGAAGAAACATTGGGAGGACCAAGACTCAGTGGGGGACTCGTCCTCCTTGAGTGGCCAGGCGGCAACAACAATGTAGGACAGCCATGTAGAGATATTAAACAACTGGAAAACTATATGTGAGTCCATTATGGGGCGTCCTGCAGGACCGCCAGTCCAATTAATTAATATTCAGGTTCCATCCAGTATCTGTATCTGTATCATCGGATACATCAAAGCCAACAAACGTCAAACTCTTGTGAGACGGTCCCTCGTCTCTGTGTCTGTGGTGATCAGCGGATGTCGGATTGCATTACGGTTTTACGGTTCACCTCTCCGTTCCTTTATGTGAACCGTGTGAGAACCCTGGACGGTCTGGAACTCGGGATCCTAAACGCTATGCCTCATGGACCTGTCCTTCAGTCTGGCCGGTTCTGAACGGCGCACAGGTTCCAGGGATTATTCTTTGTTTTGCAGACGCAGGCTAATCCGTGTATTAGACTAAATTACACTTTGGAGGGGGTCGACTGATCTCCAACCTAATCCCTGTCTGGAAACCCGGCCCTCGGGCCATACCTGCGTGTGAAACGCACCGGTCAGAGACTGCACCTTTCATCGACATGCCTGATCTAGAAAACGTCTAGAATCTGTAGAGTAGAACCATCTGGATAGTTTATGATATTTTCAGGGGCACGGTGGCTTAGTGGTTCTCCTCTCAGCACTGCATGTCCTCCCTGTGCCTCTGAGTTTTCGTTGAGGTTCTCCAATATCAAGACACTTAATTGTCCAAATCATCGGGGATGGACGTGCACAAAATGGGGTTCGTGTCAAGATGGGCAAACTTTGCCAAGGGGGAATATGCAAATATTTTCTGCTGTGGCGCCCCCTAATGGAAGCAAACCGAAAGAAGAAGGGGAAGTAGCTGAATAGAGGTGTTTTCGGGTTTGTTCAGATACTTTTGTTTGTATTATGTCGAATGAAGCCTAAAGAGCAGATGTTTAACCAGGTGCTGATGCTGAGTGTGATGTTCTGGTTAATGTCTCCGCTCACTGGAAATGTCTGAATAAGGGTGAGGTCACGGTTCCGTGTTGATCTCCCGCTCTAAACTCCGAAGCGGCGGTAAAACGCCGCCTGTGTATGATCTCGGTGTGTGAGGTAGCACTCTGTACCATACAATATACACACGCTTTTGCGCGTTCTGTGTTCATCAAACACCGTTTGAGATGTTTTACGTTATCCTTTTTTTTGCCGTAGTGTCGGAGTACCCGATGACCCCGGACACGCCCATCAGCACCAACAGCAGCCGCCTGGCCGCGCTGAAGAAGCAGATCGACATCGAGCTGAAAGTGAAGCAGGGCGCCGAGAACATGATTCAGATGTATTCCAACGGTTCCTACAAGGTACCGCAGTCGAGCAGAATCGGAGCTTTATTGCCATTTTAGGCCAGCGGTCCGCAGCCGTCGGTAAAAATAGTCCAGACCAAATGAATACGGTTCTATCTTCTTATATCAGAGATGAAGAGGAGCTTTGATCTGAGCAAAAAAGGACAGAGAGGATTAGAGAGCGCGAGGGACAGACAGAGACAACACAAAGATACAAAAGGGAGAGAATTTATTTGATTGTTTTATATTTCAGGGTAATAAATAGTAAATTGGCAGGCATGGCGGCTTAGTGGTTTGGCATGTTCTCCTCTCAGCGCTAGGGATTCCCGGTTCGAATCCCCATCTGGGTGGAGTTTCCATGTTCTCCCCGTGTCCGCGTGGGTTTCCTCCGGGTTCTCCGGTTTCCTCCCACAGTCCAAAAACATGGAGCAAGTCAATTGAGTTCTCCAAATTGCCCCATATAGAGTGTGTCTTTGTCTGTGTGAGTGAGTGTGTGTCCAGCGATAGATTGCCCCCTGTCCTGGGTGTATCTGTCCAGCGCCTGAAACGTTCTCCCCTGGGTGGGCATGGGGAACCCCCCGACCCTAATGGAGGATAAAGCGGAAGATAATGAATGAATGAATAAATAATTCCCGGTTCGAATCCCCATCTGGGTGGAGTTTCCATGTTCTCCCCGTGTCCGCGTGGGTTTCCTCCGGGTTCTCCGGTTTCCTCCCACAGTCCAAAAACATGGATCAAGTCGATTGAATTCTCCAAATTGCCCCATATAGAGTGTGTGTGTGAGTGAGTGTGTGTCCACTGACTCACACTCACACTCTATATGGGGCAATTTGGAGAGTGTGTGTGAGTGAGTGTGTGCCCAGTGATAGATTGGCGCCCTGTCCTGAGTGTATCTGCCCAGCGCCCAATACGTTCTCCCCTGGATGGGCATGGGAACCCCCCCCCCCCACAACCCTAATAGAGGATAAAGTGGAAGATGATGATTGAATTAATTAATTGTAAATGTACATTTGTGCAAACACTTGAGAGTGGGTTTTGCAACAGCTACGTTTACATTACATTTTCATTTGGTCATTCAGCAGATGCTTTTATCCAAAGCGACTTACAAGGTGAGCACAGGGTTCATCACAACATCCCTGCAGCAATGAGGGTTAAGGGTCTTGCTCAAGGACCCACATTGGTAACTTCAGTGGACCTGGGCTTTGAACCCCCAACCTTTAGATTGATAACCCAACACCCCAACCACTGAGCTACTGCTCACTACAGCTCTTTATTTTAAGGTCTCTCTAAAATCTCACTTTCCATGATGCATTTCCCCAAACGTGAAAATATACAATACTATATTCTTGCTCCATCATCTATGTCCTCCACTTACCATATAGATGGTTTTTGTAGTTCTATAATTCCAGACTGTAGTCCATCTGTCTTCTGTGTTGTTGTTAGTCCCCTGCTGGTTCTCAGGAGCATCACAGGACCGGTATCATTTGGGTGGTGGATTGTTTATTGTCAGTGGGCGGCACGGTGGCTTAGTGGTTTAGCATGTTCTCCTCTCAGCGCTAGGGATTCCCAGTTCAAATCCCAATCTGGGTGGAGTTTCCATGTACTCCCCGTGTCCGCATGGGTTTCCACCGGGTTCTCCGGTTTCCTCCCACAGTCCAAAAACATGGATCAAGGTCAATTGAATTCTCCAAATTGCCCCATATAGAGTGTGTGTGTGTGAGTGAGTGTGTGTCCAGCGATAGATTGGCGTCCTATCCTGGGTGTATCTGCCCAGCGCACGAAACGTTCTCCTCTGGAAGGGCATGGGACCCCCCCCCCCACGCAACCCTAATAGAGGATAAAGCGGAAGATGATGGATGGATTGTTTATGGTCAGTTCTGCAGTGACACTGATGTGGTGAGGGGGGTTTTAGTGCAGCAGTGCTGCTGTAGTTTCATTTCTCCACCTCAGTGACACTGCTGGGATAGGACTAATGCCCCCACCCAATAACCCCTGCTCTGTGGTGGTACTATTGGGATCCTGACCATTAGAACAGAGAACACAGTATGTACTGTGGAACACAAACAGATTGTAGAAATACAAAATAAATTTTTATGGCAAGTGGAACTAATAACATGGAGCAAAAAAGGGGGCGTGTCCAAACTTTTGATATAGTGTATACGTACTACAGCAGAACATTAAGCTGTGATGCATTTGGTACAAAAAAAAACACAACTGTGGTTCGAATGTCTATGTATAATATAAAATGGGTTGCCAGATTGACTCCCAACTAAAAACCCAGTTTTTTTTTAAATGCACAATGTTTGGTTGATTAATAGGAGGTTAATTTAAGCTGCGAAAATATAACCGCATCCTACGTTGAGACGACTTGTCCTGATGCGCTCGTCCTTTGCTCACCCTTGCAGGACCGCAAGCTTCTCGCCACGGCTCAGCAGATGCTCCAGGACAGCAAGACCAAGATCGAGTTCATCAGGATGCAGATCCTCAAAGCCAGCCAGACCAGCGAGATCAACTACGACAATAACGACGGTGAGCACCGTGAGCGCCTCCAACTGGTTGAGAACTCGGAACCAGTTACGCTTGATGATTAGTGTCTTAAACCCTGTTTTTTTTTTGGTTCCACCAGTTTCTACCAACAGCCCTCTGGACCTGCGACTGGAGGAGCTGCGTCACCACCTGAAGATCGAATCAGCTGTGGCCGAGGGAGCCAAGAACGTCATGAAGCTGCTCGGGTCGGGGAAAGTGGCCGAGAAGAAGGCTCACTCAGAGGTGGGCTCGTGTTACCCCACCTACCCCCCCTTACCCCACCTGAAAACACTGCTTTTCTTTTTAATACCCCACTGCACACAGCGACTCTGTGCTTCAAACATCCATCCATCCATTATCTTCCGCTTTATCCTCTATTAGGGTCGTGGGGGGGGGGGGGGGGGGGGGGTTACCCATGACCATACAGGGGAGAACGTTTCGGGCGCTGGGCAGATACACCCAGGACAGGGGGGCAATCTATCGCTGGACACACACTCACTCACACAGACACACTCTACAAGGGGCAATTTGGAGAACTCAATTGACTTGATCCATATTTTTGGACTGTGGGAGGAAACTGGAGAACCCGGAGGAAACCCATGCGGACACCCCAGCGCTGAGAAGCCACCATGCCGCCGCGCTTCCCTAGTTCGAATCCCCATCTGGGTGGAGTTTGCATGTCCTCCCCGTGTCCGCCTGGGTTTCCTCTGGGTTCTCCGGTTTCCTCCCACAGTCCAAAAACATGGATCAAGTCAATTGAGTTCTCCAAATTGCCCCTTGTAGAGTGTGTCTGTGTGAGTGGGTGTGTGTCCAGTGATAAATTGGCGTCCTGTCCTGAGTGTATCTGCCCAGCGCCCGAAACGTTCTCCCCTGGATGGGCATGGGGACCCCCCCGCGACCCTAATAGAGGGAAGATAATGGATGGATGGATGGATGGATGGGATGTTTAGGTTGGTGGTGCGGGGTGGGGGGGGGGGTTGGATCTGGTTGATGTGGTTGCTGATGCTGATGTGATTGTGACCCAGGCCCAGGCGCGCTTTAACGAGTCGAGTCAGAAACTGGACCTGCTGAGGTTTTCTCTGGAGCAGAGACTGAGCGAGCTGCCGCACAATCACCCCAAAGCCAGCGCCATCTCCGAGGAGCTCAGCATAGTGGCGTCGCCCCCTCAGAGCCCCCGCCAGAGCATCATCTCCTCCCACAACCTGTACACTACGGTGGCCAAACCTGCAGCTCTCACAGGTAAAACCACCAGGAGCGTATCTCCTCTATATCTCCTCTATATCTTCTCCTCCTCTGTATCTCCTCTGTGTCTCCTCTGTATCTTCTTCTCCTCTGTATCTCCTCTGTGTCTCCTCTGTATCTTCTCCTCCTCTGTATCTCCTCTGTATCTCCTCTGTATCTCCTCTGTGTCTCCTCTGTATCTCCTCTGTGTCTCCTCTGTATCTCCTCTATATCTCCTCTATATCTTCTCCTCCTCTGTATCTCCTCTGTGTCTCCTCTGTATCTTCTCCTCCTCTGTATCTCCTCTGTATCTCCTCTGTATCTCCTCTGTATCTCCTCTGTATCTCCTCTGTGTCTCCTCTGTATCTCCTCTGTGTCTCCTCTGTATCTCCTCTGTATCTCCTCTATATCTTCTCCTCCTCTGTATCTCCTCTGTGTCTCCTCTGTATCTTCTCCTCCTCTGTATCTCCTCTGTGTCTCCTCTGTATCTTCTCCTCCTCTGTATCTCCTCTGTATCTCCTCTGTATCTCCTCTGTGTCTCCTCTGTATCTCCTCTGTATCTCCTCTGTGTCTCCTCTGTATCTCCTCTGTCTCCTCTGTATCTCCTCTGTGTCTCCTCTGTATCTCCTCTGTATCTCCTCTGTATCTCCTCCTCTGTATCTCCTCCTCTGTATCTCCTCTGTGTCTCCTCTGTATCTCCTCTGTGTCTCCTCCTCTGTGTCTCCTCTGTATCTCCTCCTCTGTATCTCCTCTGTGTCTCCTCTGTGTCTCCTCTGTGTCTCCTCTGTGTCTCCTCTGTATCTCCTCTGTGTCTCCTCTGTGTCTCCTCTGTGTCTCCTCTATATCTCCCCTGTATCTCCTCTGTATCTCCTCTGTATCTCCTCTGTATCTCCTCCTCTGTGTCTCCTCTGTGTCTCCTCTGTATCTCCTCCTCTGTGTCTCCTCTGTGTCTCCTCTGTGTCTCCTCTGTGTCTCCTCTGTATCTCCTCTCCTCTGTGTCTCCTCTGTGTCTCCTCTGTGTCTCCTCTGTATCTCCTCTGTGTCTCCTCTGTATCTCCTCCTCTGTGTCTCCTCTGTATCTCCTCTGTATCTCCTCCTCTGTGTCTCCTCTGTATCTCCTCCTCTGTGTCTCCTCTGTATCTCCTCTGTATCTCCTCCTCTGTGTCTCCTCTGTGTCTCCTCCTCTGTGTCTCCTCTGTGTCTCCTCTGTATCTCCTCTGTATCTCCTCCTCTGTGTCTCCTCTGTGTCTCCTCTGTATCTCCTCCTCTGTATCTCCTCTGTATCTCCTTTGTATCTCCTCTGTGTCTCCTCTGTGTCTCCTCTGTATCTCCTCTGTATCTCCTCTGTGTCTCCTCTGTATCTCCTCTGTATCTCCTCCTCTGTGTCTCCTCTGTGTCTCCTCTGTATCTCCTCTGTATCTCCTCCTCTGTGTCTCCTCTGTATCTCCTCTGTATCTCCTCCTCTGTGTCTCCTCTGTGTCTCCTCTGTATCTCCTCTGTATCTCCTCCTCTGTGTCTCCTCTGTTTCTGTATGTGTCTCCTCTGTGTCTCCTCTGTGTCTCCTCTGTGCTCTCTGTGTTGTCTGTGTGTCCTTGTGTTTCTGCATGTATATGCTCTCCTCTGTATTTCTCTGTGTATCACGGTGTCATTCGCACAAACCTGTGTTTGTTTTGCTGTTTCTGTATGTGTGTCATGCTCTGTGCGTCTGAGTGTCTCTGTGTCATGTTTGTGTTTCTGGTGTATATCTATCTCTTTTCTCAGTATGTAACTGTGCTGTTTTAATTCTGTGTCTGTGAATTATGTTTGTTGTCTGTGTCTCTGTATGTGTGTATCTCTGTGTGTCTGGGACTGTGAGCTTCTTAGTGTTGTCTGTGTTTCTGTATGTATATCTATCTCTGTGTTTTGTCTGTGAGTAACTGTGTCTGTGTAACTCTGTGTTTGTTTTCTGTTTCTGTGTGTGTGTATCTGTGCGTCTGTGACTCTGTGTTGTTGTTTTCTGTTTATATGTATGTGTGTATCTCTGTGTGTAACTGTGTCTGTGTAACTCTGTGTTTGTTGTCTGTTTCTGTATGTGTGTATCTCTGTGTGTCTGGAACTGTGAGCTTCTTAGTGTTGTCTGTGTTTCTGTATGTATATCTATCTCTGTGTTTTCTCTGTCTGTAACTGTGTCTGTGTAACTCTGTGTGTGTTTGTGTTGCTCCTTTCTGGAAATTAGAATTTCTCTTGTGTGTGTATATAGATTTCTTTTTTTTTTCTTTTGTAAATAGATTATTTTTATCTTTTTCATTTGTTTCTAATGTAACTTGCTGCTGAGAATGTGAGTTTCCCCATCATGAGACAAATGAAGGTCTGTCTTATCTTATCTTGTGTTGCTGGACGTGTGGACCTGTGCGTCTCTGTGTATCTTTTTTGTATCTTTGTGTATCTCAGTTTGTCCACCTCTATGCGGCGGTTTACAGGAACTCTGGAGGTGAGACTGATGGGATGTCAGGACCTGCTGGAGAACGTTCCCGGCCGTTCTAAGGTGGCGTCGGTGTCTCTTCCCGGCTGGAGCCCGAGCGAGGCCCGTTCGTCCTTCATGAGCCGAACCAACAAGAACAAATCGGGCAGCAGCAGGAATCTGTCCAAAACGGACGAGCTGTCCAGTTGAGTTTGGGTTTTATAGAACGTTTTAACAGAACAGATGGATGATGGGGATCATAAAGCTTCGTTCATGAAACTGAAGATATTCAGACCAAAGTTAAAAGCTGAACTTGTGTTCCCTTTGTGTTGGAATCTGCAGATGAGATCAGCGCCGTGTTAAAACTCGACAACACTGTTGTGGGACAGACCAACTGGAAACCAGTCAGTAACCAGTCCTGGGATCAGAAGTTTACACTGGAGCTGGACCGGGTAAACGCGCACTCCTGTGGGGGGGTTAGAGAGAGATGCTGCACTTACTGAATACTGAATTGTCGGTCTGTCTCTGTCTGTCCGTCTGTCTGTCCATCTGTCTGTGGGTGGGTGCAGTCTCGTGAGCTGGAGATTGATGTGTATTGGAGAGACTGGCGTTCTCTGTGCGCCATTAAATTCTTGCGGCTGGAGGACTTCCTGGACAATCAGCGACATGGCATGTGCCTTTACCTGGAACCCCAAGGAACACTATTTGCAGAGGTCATACACACACACACACACACACATATATACTATGACATTACAGATCTCATACATCCTCATATATCTAATAACATCCTACCATGATCGTAAAGAATGACCAGTCATTAATGCGTTCCACCACCAGAGGCAGCAGTGGGATATTTCCGATCAGCGTAATTATCTACAAGTCCAGTAAATCTGGGTGGAGTTTGCATGTTCTCCCCGTATCCACGTGGGTGTCCTCCGCGTTCTCCGGTTTCCTCCCACAGTCCAAAAACATGGCTCAAGGTCAATTGAATTCTCAAAATTCCCCCATATAGAGTGTGTCTGTGTGAGTGATTGTGCGCCCAGCGATAGATTGCCCCCCTGTCCTGGGTGTATCTGCCCAGCGTCCAAAACGTCCCCCCCCCAAAAACATGGATCAAGGTAAATTGAAACGCTTCAAATTGCCCCATATAGAGTGTGTTTGTGTATGTGTGTGTGAGTGAGTGTGTACCAAGCGATAGATTGGCGTCCTGTCCTGGGTGTATATGCCCAGCGTCTGAAACGTTCTCCCCTGGATGAACGTTCTCCCCTGGATGCCCCCCCGCCCATGCTGGATGGAAGTTCAGTAAATTGGCATCAGGCCTAACCGTTTTGAAAAAAACCCTACAGCCTTGACAGCAAAACATTAAAAATGTCGTTCCTTTTTGTAATTAGTGCCACATTCAGCCACTAGAGAGGCGCCAAAGAGCCACGAGTTTCAGACCTCAGATATATGTTAGGTTAACCCATTTTTTCACCTTTGTTCATAATCAAAGGCCTTTTCTAAAATACCCAGCACAATAATGGTCTAATAATTATTAATTAATTAATTAATTGATTAATTAATGATATAGGGGCGGCACGGTGGCTTAGTGGTTAGCACATTCGCCTCTCAGCGCTAGGGATTCCCGGTTCGAATCCCCATCTGGGTGGAGTTTCCATGTTCTCCCCGTGTCCGCGTGGGTTTCCTCCGGGTTCTCCGGTTTCCTCCCACAGTCCAAAAACATGGATCAAGTCAATTGAATTCTCAAAATTGCCCCATATAGAGTGTGTGTGTGTGTGTGTGTGTGAGTGAGTGTGTGCCCAGCGATGGATTGGCGCTCTGTCCTGGGTCTATCTGCCCAGCGCCCGAGACGTTCTCCCCTGGATGGGCATGGGGAACCCCACCGCGACCCTAATAGAGGATAAAGCGGGAGATAATGAATGAATGAATTAATGATATAAAAATGTAATTCTCAAATTTAATTGCTTCTTTTTTTTCCCCCCCCAGGTTACGTTTTTCAATCCAGTCATCGAAAGACGACCCAAGCTACAACGACAAAAGAAAATTTTCTCTAAACAGCAGGGTACGTTCCCTACATTAACAGTTGACGGCCCCAGGGCCACATCCGGCCCCTTGTCTGGTTCTGTGTGGGATACGTTTATAATAAATCTGTTCATAAATGACCTGGGGCGTATTTGAGTTTTTTCTGTAATGAAGCGGCTCTGTGTGAGATTAATGGGTTTGTGTTCAGGTAAAACCTTCCTACGCGCCCCTCAGATGAACATCAACATCGCCACATGGGGGCGCTTGATGAGGCGAGCCATCCCGTCAGTGAACAGCTCTCTCAGTCCTCAAGTGGCTGAACTGGGATCAGCACTGAGCCCCGAAAACTCCGTGCTGGGCCACCCGGACTCTACCTCTGTATCCAGGTACGAACACGCCCCTCTCTCACCCAAATTCTTCTGCAACGGCTTCGTGGAGGATCAAAGCTGGTGGACGTGGGGACCAGTTTACAATGGGATGTCATACATTTTGACCTGCTCGTGAGCTGCTGCATTATGGGTAAAGGGGGGGGTTGTTTAAGCACGTGCAGTGTGTCGAGTGGTTCAGGAGTGTAATGTGTCTGCTGATTGTTGCTGTAGTGTTTATTCAGCAGCTCATTAACACTCTGCGAGCTGTCATAACGGGACGTCCCGCACCGAGCTTCTGCTCGACCTCGGACTCCGCCGCCATAAACACAACCACGAGCCTAAAAGCAAAGTTGGCAGCCCATCGGCGTTAATGTGATGTCATGCTCTCTCTCAGGGACCCCACCGTGACCAAATTAGACTTCGACAAGCAGACCACGCCTCCTCAGAAACGGCGTCCTGCTTCGGCGGAGCTGGAGGGCGAGAGGGAGGTCGCGGTCCCGGAGAAAAGCTCTGATGGGATAGATGTGCAGGTATGAGCGAAGAAAAAAATAAAAATAAAAATAAGCCCAGCATTCACATTCTCACATGTTCACAAATTAAAGTCTGTCGTTTCCTGTGAATAATAACTAACATTCATTCATTCATCCATTATCTTCAGCTTTATCCTCTATTAGGGTCGCAGGGGGGGTTCCCCATGACCATCCAGGGGAGAACGTTTCGGGCGCTGGGCAGATACACCCAGGACAGGGGGGCAAATTATCACTGGGCACACACTCACTCACACACACACACACACACTCTATATGGGGCAATTTGGAGAATTCAATTGACCTTGATCCATGTTTTTGGACTGTGGGAGGATACCGGAGAACCCGGAGGAAACCCACGCGGTCACGGGGAGGACATGGAAACTCCACCCAGATGGGGATTCGAACCGGGAATCCCTAGCGCTGAGAGGAGAACGTGCTAAGCCACTAAGCCACCGTGCCGCCCTAATAACTAACAATTAAAGTTTAACAGCAGGTACGAACATTTTAATGAAGATAAATCTGGTCTAATTTGTGTCATATACAGGATTTTAAGTCTGTGTGCTGGATGTCGGTTACCCGGGATATTGCAGGATGTTGGTTGGTATCTGTGCTGGATGCTGAATATTGATTAGTGTTGTGCTGGATGCTTATTGGTGTCTGTTCTGAATTCTCATTGGTCTACGTGCTGGATGCAGGATATTGGTTTGGGTCTGTGATAAATGATTAATGGTGTCTGTTCTGGATGCTGGATATTGGTTGTGTCTGTACTGGTTGCTTATTGGCTATGTGCTGGATACTGGCTACCCAGGATATTGCAGTATATTAATTAGGGTCTGTACTGGCTGCTTATTGGTATCTGTTCTGGATGCTGCATTTTGGTCAGTGTCTGCGCTGGATGCTCATTGGTCTATGTGCTGGATATTAATTAGTGTCTGTGCTGGATATTAATTAGTGTCTGTGCTGGATGCTCATTGGTATATATGCTGGATATTAATTAGTGTCTGTGCTGGATATTAATTAGTGTCTGTCCTGGATGCTCATTAGTGTCTGTGCTGGATATTAATTAGTGTCTGTGCTGGATGCTCATTGGTCTATATGCTGGATATTAATTAGTGTCTGTGCTGGATATTAATTAGTGTCTGTGCTGCATGCTCATTGGTCTATATGCTGGATATTAATTAGTGTTTGTGCTGGATGCCCATTGGTCTATGTGCTGGATATTAATTAGTGTCTGTGCTGGATATTAATTAGTGTCTGTGCTGGATGCTCATTGGTCTATATGCTGGATATTAACTAGTGTCTGTGCTGGATGCTCATTGGTCTATATGCTGGATATTAATTAGTGTCTGTGCTGGATGCTCATTGGTCTATATGCTGGATATTAATTAGTGTCTGTGCTGGATGCTCATTGGTCTATATGCTGGATATTAATTAGTGTCTGTGCTGGATGCTCATTGGTCTATATGCTGGATATTAATTAGTGTCTGTGCTGGATATTAATTAGTGTCTGTGCTGGATGCTCATTGGTCTATATGCTGGATTTTAGAACGCGCTCGCCACCTTCGACTTCCTGAACGACAGTCGGAACAGCACCCTGTCCAAACCCGACCACAACAGTCTGTTAGAGGACCAGTTTCAGCAGGCCAATCTGGAGCTTGAAGATCACCGGAGCCTAGAACCGAGGTACCGTCCTCCTGATGGTTCTTTTCGAGCCCTTTATTTCTTTATTAGTTGATTTTCAGGGATGGTCTGCAGAGTGTTGACGTGTGTATGGCTCTCGTTTTCAGAGAAGAGCCGGACGTCCAGTTCAGCCTGAAGGATTTCAGCTGCGTGGCCGTCCTGGGTCGAGGACATTTTGGGAAGGTGAGATAAAAGAATTCATTCTTTTTTAAAGCAGAGTGTGATGTTGAAACTGACCCCCTGCTGTGACTCTGTGTTTTCTTTCACGTTTCAGGTTTTATTGGCTGAATATAAGAGCACTGGAGAAATGTTCGCTATTAAAGCTTTGAAAAAGGGAGACATTGTGGCTCGCGATGAAGTGGACAGGTGAGCATGAGCCTCCTCCTCCACATAGTAACCTGATTCATTACTGTTACTTAGAAAGCAGTGACCACAATAAGAAACAAGCTGGTTAATTAGTAAATAAATTGAATGTTTAATAATTAATCTGGCATGAACCAAGAGGGGAACTATACGGGTTCTGATCTGGTTCTCAACATGTGTTTACTCCACTCTGTTTGATCAGATCACCAACTAACGAACATGAAGTTTTACTGGAACTGGGTTCATTACAAAAAAAAAAAAAAAAAAAAAGACAACAGATAGATAGAGAGATAGATAAAGATAGATATCGATAAAGATAGATATCGATAAAGATAGATATCGATAAAGATAGATATAAATAGAAAAAGATAGATATCGATAGATAAAGATAAAGATAGATTAAGATCTATATATATATATCTATATATATATATATATATATATATATATATATATCTATATATATATATATAGATGATAGATAGATCAAAAGATAATCAAATATATATATATATATATATATATATATATATATATATATATATATATATATCTTTGATTATCTTTATCTATCTATCTATCTAGAGATAGAGAGA
>JAFMOC010000799.1:255000-280150 GCA_019802505.1 Corydoras sp. C115
TTAATATTAATTAACATTAATATTAGATTAGTTGTGTGATTGGGTCAGTAGTTCCGGTTCTCGACCTTCGGTTCAGGTGTTTTATGATCTTTGAAATCATCGTGATATTTAAAGCTGTAAAGATCAGCATCGTTTTGTGTTGCGTTGCTGCCATCTGCTGGTCAGAGGCCGTTACGCCGTCGTCCTCATTTCAGCAGGATGACCGCAAACCGAGCAGCAAAACAAAAATGAACCCCGCACCGCAGCTCCGACCTCTGTGATCTTTTCTGTGGCTTGTCGTTAATCGATGCTGATTTATTATCTTATTATTTATTATTTATTATTATTTATTATGATTTTATTATTATTATATAATAATTAATTAATTCATTATCTTCCACTTTATCCTCTATTAGGGTCGCGGGGGAGGGGGGGGGTTCCCCATGCCCATCCAGGGGAGAACGTTTCGGGCGCTGGGCAGATACACCCAGGACAGAACGCCAATCTATCACTGGATACACACTCACTCACTCAGACACACACACTCTATATGGGGCAATTTGGAGAACTCAGTTGACTTGATCCATGTTCTTGGACTGTGGGAGGAAACCCACACGGACACGGGGAGAACATGGAAACTCCACCCAGATTGGGATTCGAACCGGGAATCCCTAGCGCTGAGAGGAGAACATGCCAACCACTAAGCCACCGTGCCGCTCTTATTATATAATAATATATTATTTATGGCAGCACGGTGTCTTAGTGGTTTAGTATGTTCTCCTCTCAGCGCTGGGAATTCCCAGTTCGAATCCCCATCTGGGTGGAGTTTCCATGTTCTCCCCGTGTCCACGTGGGTTTCCTCCGGGTTCTCCGGTTTCCTCCCACAGTCCAAAAACATGGATCAAGTCAATTGAGTACTCCAAATTGCCCCATATATAGAGTGTGTGTGAGTGAGTGTGTGTTCAGTGATAGATTGGCGTCCTGTCCTGGGTGTATCTGCCCAGCGCCCGAAACGTTCTCCCCTGGATGGGCATGGGGAACCCCCCACCCTAATAGAGGATAAAGCAGAAGATGATGGATGGATGAATGAATGAATATATTATTTATTTATATTAATATATTATTATTATTATTATTATTATTGATTTATATTATTATAATATTAATATTATTATTTATTTATTTATATTAATCTCGCTCTTCTGTTTATTTACGTCTCGTCTCGCAGAACGTGGACTGGGCCGCTCTGTTAGCTAAGAAGAGCCGGCCGCCGTTCGTCCCCACCATCAAAGGACGCGAGGACGTCAGTAACTTCGATGACGAGTTCACCTCCGAGGCTCCGATCCTGACGCCTCCTCGTGACCCGCGCGTTCTCACGCTCCCCGAGCAGGAGCTGTTCGTGGACTTCGACTACATCGC
This sequence comes from Corydoras sp. C115, assembly GCA_019802505.1. NCBI lineage: Eukaryota > Metazoa > Chordata > Actinopteri > Siluriformes > Callichthyidae > Corydoras > Corydoras sp. C115. The sequence continues at coordinate 256,399 of JAFMOC010000799.1, forward strand.
CGACTGGTGCTAGCTCTTAATCCTCACACCCTCGATACTGTGAAACACAACCGGGACCCTCCGTCAGCCCAGAGCTCCTGATTCTGACTCCTCCTGATGCACCTCCTTCCAACACCCCTCCACCCTCCAGCACCTCCTTCCTCTCAGTGCTCCTTTTAAAAAGATGCTCCTCTATAACTCCTCCTTCTAGTGTGTGTGTTTTTAAATGCGGCTGCTGCTGCTGCTTATCCAGATGCTTTAACTTTCATAGCTCCTGCTCCCTGCGCTCCTCCCTAACCAGACGCTCCTCCCTAACCAGACGCTCCTCCCTATCCAGACGCTCCTCCCTATCCAGACGCTCCTCCCTAACCAGACGCTCCTCCCTAACCGGACGCTCCTCCCTAATCGGACGCTCCTCCCTAACCGGACGCTCCTCCCTATCCAGACACTCCTCCCTAACCAGACGCTCCTCCCGAACCAGACGCTCCTCCCTAACCAGACGCTCCTCCCTAACCAGACGCTCCTCCCGAACCAGACGCTCCTCCCGAACCAGACGCTCCTCCCTAACCAGACGCTCCTCCCTAACCAGGTGCTTCTACTTGCCCAGACTCATCCCCTAACCAGATGCTACTCCCTAATCAGACGCTTTTCCCGAACCAGACGCTCCTCCCGAACCAGACGCTCCTCCCGAACCAGATGCTCCTCCCGAACCGGACGCTCCTCCCTAACCGGACGCTCCTCCCTAACCGGACGCTCCTCCCGAATCGGACGCTCCTCCCTAACCGGACGCTCCTCCCTAACCGGACGCTCCTCCCTAACCGGACGCTCCTCCCGAATCGGACGCTCCTCCCGAATCAGACGCTCCTCCCAAATCAGACGCTCCTCCCTAACCAGGTGCTTCTACTTACCCAGACTCATCCCCTAACCAGACGCTCCTCCCGAACCAGACGCTCCTCCCGAACCAGACGCTCCTCCCGAACCAGACGCTCCTCCCTAACCAGACGCTCCTCCCTAACCAGACGCTCCTCCCAAATCAGACGCTCCTCCCTAACCAGGTGCGTCTACTTGCCCAGACTCATCCCCTAACCAGACGCTACTCCCTAAACAGACGCTCCTCCCGAACCAGACGCTCCTCCCTAACCAGACGCTTCTACTTACCCAGACACATCCCTTAAAAAGATGCTCCTCCCTAAGCACATGCTCCACCCTAAACATATGCTTCTCTTTACCCAGACTCATCCCCTAACCAGATGCTCCTCCCTAAACAGATGCTCCTCCCTAACCAGACGCTCCTCTTTACCCAGACTCATCCCCTAACCAGACGCTCCTCCCTAAACAGATGCTCCTCCCTAACCGGACGCTCCTCCCTAACCGGACGCTCCTCCCTAACCAGACGCTCCTCCCTAACCAGACGCTCCTCCCGAATCAGACTCTCCTCCCGAACCAGACGCTCCTCCCTAACCAGACGCTCCTCCCGAATCAGACTCTCCTCCCGAACCAGACGCTCCTCCCTAACCAGGTGCTTCTACTTACCCAGACTCATCCCCTAAGCAGACGCTCCTCCCGAACCAGACGCTCCTCCCTAACCAGACGCTCCTCCTTACACAGACTCATCCCCTAACCAGATGCTCCTTCTTACCCAGAGGCATTCCCTATCTAGACGCTCCTTCCCAACACGATGCTCCTTCTCACTCACTCACTCTTACCCAAATGCATTCTCTACTCAGATGCTCCTCATCATGATGCTCCTCCTGACCCAAACGCTCCTCCCAATCCCAGATTCTATTCCCAGCGCATCTTATTCCGAATGCTCCTCCTTACCCGGACACTTCTCCTTCCATTACTCCTCCTGCCAGCATCATTTCTAACGACACACACTCCTCCTCCTAACTGTGATCTCCCTCCACGTCTTTTCTCTCCCCTCTTTAATTCAGACGTTCTTCCGTACCGAGACGCTGTCCTTCACCCGGACGCGCCTCCTCGTCTCAGTCCTCACGTCTTCCTCACGTCCCCCCCCCCCCCCCAACTGCTTCCACACTACAGTTTCAGATCCCTCGGGTGAACGAGACAACGGCGGCACTAGATCACTACGCACTTCACACTACAGACTCCTCCACCTATTTATTTCCTCCTTCTCGTGCCTTAACCTCCTCCCGGACGCTCGCGCGAGAGCTTCTCATCGGCCAAACCCTCTGTCTGACTCCGCCCCCTCGCAGACAGACTTTTAATCTCCACTTAATCACGTATCACGAAATATCGACAACCGATTAAAAAAAAAACAAAAAAAAAAAACAGATGGTAACTTATAGTTTTATATCGTATTTTTAAGACGGTAGCATCACGGACCTGCTGTATGATCACACGTCGTCTTTCCTTCTTTGTTTTTTTTTTTTTTTTTTTTTTGTTTTTTTTTTAAACCCATGAATTTGTACGTTTGATGAGGCGCAGGTGACGGTCGTCCCGACAAACGGAATGTAAAAATGTATATTCATCAGAAACAAAGTATATTTTTGGCAGGGTGGAAACGCCAATGTGGGCTGGACTTTTTGCTCTTTGTTTTTTTTTTGTTGTTTTTTTTTTTTAAACTGGTGTGTTAAACCATTTTAAAAGTCACGCCCGTGACTCCGGCGACTCTCGGGTTCGATGTTTTAGGAAGCGGCTGGATTTGAACGAAACGCGTCCAGGCGAAGACGACTTTGGCACTAACGAGCGGAAAACGATCATCTACTATTTAAAGAACCAAAACCACTTGTTATCATCTAGAAACAATAAACTGTTGGTTTCTGTGCGAGTCGGCCGCTGCACCGTCCGTCCTTCATTCACTCACCAATCGTTCAAAACCCCAAAACCCCAAAGCCTGGGGGGCGTTGCCGTGCAGCAGTTAGGCTCTTTATGAATCTGAAGGCTGTCGGTTTGAACCCGTGTCCTCTGAAGCCTCGTGGGCTCTTGAGTAAGGCCCCTAACGCTCATTGCTCCTGGGGCCGACCCTGTTCTCTCACCTCATCATCAAGTTTAAATTCTGGTAAGCTCTTTCGGATACAAGCATCTGCTAACCGGATTGGCTGGCTGGTGTGATGCACTGTGCCGGGATAAGCCCATGAGGGAACTCCCCTCTCAGGTTCTAAAACTCAGATTTACATTTATGATTTACACTTTCTCACTTAGTGACGCTGTCAGTGAAGGTCCTCGTGCCCATCCATTCATTATCTCCTACTTTATCTGCGCAGTGCGGGGGGGGGGGGGGGGGGGGGGGGGGGGGGGGGGGGGGGGGGGGGGGGGGGGGGGGGGCGGGGGGTTCCCCATTCCAGGGAGAACGTTCGGGGCTGGGCAGATACACCCAGGACAGGACGCCAATATATCACTGGACACACAATCACTCATACACACTCTGTATGGGGCAATTTGGAGGACTCAATTTACCTGAACCATGTTTTTTGGACTGTGGGAGGAAACCGGAGAACCCGGAAGAAACCCACGCGGACACGGGGAGAACATGGAAACTCCACCCAGATGGGGATTCGAACCTGGATCCCCAGTGCTGAGAGGAGAACATGCTAAACCACTAAGCCACCGTGCCCTGAAATTATTCACTCATGTTCTTCTGTGGTGGCATGGTGGCTAAGTGATTTAGCATGTTCTCCTCTCAGCTCTAGGGATTCCCGGTTCGAATCCCAATCTGGGTGGAGTCTCCATGTTCTCCTGATGTCCGCATGGGTTTCCTCCGGTTTCCTCCCACAGTCCAAGAACATGGATCAAGGTCAATTGAGTTCTCTAAATTGCCCCATATAGAGTGTGTGATAGATTGGCGTCCTGTCCTGGGTCTATCTGCCCAGCGCCCGAAACGTTCTCCCCTGGATGGGCATGGGGAACCCCCCCCCACGACCCTAATAGAGGTTTAAAGCAGAAGATAATGGATGGATGGATATTCCTCTGACCGATTCTAGATGCAGTTGCATTATTTGTCCACCAGAGGGGGACAAAGCTTTATTTCTTAAATTTCTTTGCATTTCTCTGTTGGGTCATTTACAGTTCTATACAATTACGATGCAATTATTAGGAACCTGCAGTCAAACCTTTAATTTCTCTTAAAATTGTACATCGTTGGATAAAACTGTACAGAGTGATATGAAGCACGTGCTGAACGTGAGGCAGGTTTGAGGTTTACTTAATAGAGCAAACACATTTAACAAAAGCAGCTTCAGCTCGTGTTTAATGGACGCTCTGTGTCCCGTCTGTCTGTACTGTTGAATTATGATTACAGTGTGCAGCTCCACCACGAAGAGCAGCCTCAGGATCTTCTCCAGTTCTTCAGGATCTCCTCGGCTGCGTCCAGCGTGCTGTCTTGCTGCAGAGAAGCAGAAAAGAGCGGGATATCACTTCAGGCATGTAGACGTGTTTACACACACACACACACACACACAGAGCTCTAAGGACACTCTGTAGAGATAGATTATTTAGATGTTCTGATTATTCTGTTAGACACGGTGGCTTAGTGGTTTAGCATGTTCTCCTCTCAGCACTAGGGATTCCCGGTTCGAAGCCCCATCTGGGTGGAGTTTCCATGTTCTCCCCGTGTCTGCGTGGGTTTCCTCCGGGTTCTCCGCTTTCCTCCCACAGTCCAAAAACATGGATCAAGTCAATTGAGTTCTCAAAATTGCGCCATATATAGAGTGTGTCTGTGTGAGTGAGTTAGTGTGTCCAGCGATGGATTGGCGCCCTGTCCTGGGTGTATCTGCCCAGCGCCTGAAACGTTCTCCCCTGGACGGGCATGGGGAACCCCCCCCCACGACCCTAACAGAGGATAAAGCGGGAGATAATGAATGAATGTTCTGATTATTCTGTTAGACACGGTGGCTTAGTGGTTGGCATGTTCTCCTCTCAGCACTAGGGATTCCCAGTTCGAATCCCCATCTGGGTGGAGTTTCCATGTTCTCCCCGTGTCTGCGTGGGATTCCTCCGGGTTCTCCGCTTTCCTCCCACAGTCCAAAAACATGGATCAAGTCAATTGGATTCTCAAAATTGCCCCATATAGAGTGTGTCTGTGTGAGTGAGTGTGTGCCCAGCGATGGATTGGCGCCCTGTCCTGGGTGTATCTGCCCAGCGCCTGAAACGTTCTCCCCTGGACGGGCATGGGGAACCCCCCCCCACGACCCTAACAGAGGATAAAGCGGGAGATAATGAATGAATGTTCTGATTATTCTGTTAGACACGGTGGCTTAGTGGTTAGCACATTCTCCTCTCAGCACTAGGGATTCCCAGTTCGAATCCCCATCTGGGTGGAGTTTCCATGTTCTCCCCGTGTCTGCGTGGGTTTCCTCCGGGTTCTCCGGTTTCCTCCCACAGTCCAAAAACATGGATCAAGGTCAATTGAGTTCTCCAAATTGCCCCATATAGAGTGTGTTTGTGTGAGTGAGTGATGGATTGGCGTCCTGCCCTGGGTGTATCTGCCCAGCGCCTGAAACGTTCTCCCCTGGATGGGCATGGGGAACCCCACCGCGACCCTAATATAGGATAAAGTGGGAGATAATGAATGATTATTCTGTTACCTTAATGAAACACAGACGGATGTATTTTTCAAACTCCCTTTTGGATTCGTCTCCGCAAAAAGCTGTTACAGGAATAGCAGCTAGTTTCTACACAAAAAATAAAATAAAATAAATAAAATATCACTCGCTCCATCCACTTTATCAGATAAACATCTTTCTCAGATGATCTGGACCCCCACAGAGCAGCTATTATAAGAGTGGTGGATAATTCTCAGTACTGCAGCGACACTGACGTGGTGGTGGTGTGGTGTGGTAGGGTGTGTTGTGCTGGTACCAGTGGATCAGACACAGCAGTGCTGCTGTAGTTTCAAATTTAACGTTTTTCGCAATTTAACTGGATTTAAAAATGCAGCATGAATTAATCATTAATCATTAGAGCTCATCAACATCGTCATGGGTGGCTTAGTGGTTTGGCATGTTCTCCTCTCAGCACTAGGCATTCCGGTTCGGATCCCGATCTGGGTGGAGTTTCCATGTTCTCCCCGTGTCCGTGCGGGTTTCCTCCGGGTTCTCCGGTTTCCTCCCACAGTCCAAAAACATGGATCAGGTCAATTGAATTCTCCAAATTGCCCCATATAGTGTGTCTGTGTGAGTGAATTTGTGTCCAGTGATAGATTGCCCCCCCTGTCCTGGGTGTGTCTGAGGGTTCATATTTGGTGGATCTAATGTACCTTTTCTTTAATCATCCACTTGATGAACTTGTAGTCGTACGGCTCTCCACCTTCGACGTCTGAAACGTCCTGATCTGCGAACCAGAGGCGTCGCAATGAATCAAACTCCAAATACAGAACCTCAAACCACGATTAAACATCCAAGTCATGCTGCAAACTACACCTCAGTTGTGTTTAACTGTTTGCCCCAAAGTTTGGACACGCCCATTATTGCTCCATACTCTATATCCTCCACTTACCATATAGATGGAGTTTGTAGTTCTATAATTACAGACTTGAGTCCATCTATGTTATGTGTTGTTGTTAGTCCCCTGCTGGTTCTCAGGAGCATCACAGAACAGGTGGTGGAACATTTGGGTGGTGCATTGTTGATTGTCAGTTCTGCAGTGACACTAATGTGGTGAGGGGGGTTTTTAGTGCAGCAGTGCTGCTGGAGGTTCATTTCTCCACCTCAGTCACACTGCTGGGATAGGAATAATGCCCCCACCCAATAACCCCTGCTCTGTGGGGGTACTATTGGGGTTCTGAGCATTACAGAACAGAGTACACAGTATGTACTGCAGAACTCAAACAGATGGACTACAGAATGGAGGTGTAGAACTACAAAGTCCATCTTTACCGGACGTGGAACTGAGAACATGGACAATAAGTGGAGTAAAAAGGGGGCGTGTCCAAACATTTCACTCATACTGAATGTCCATCCATCCATTATCTTCTGCCTTATCCTCTATTAGGGTCGTGGGGGGGGGGGTGTTCTCCCATCCAGGGGAGAACGTTTCAGGCGCTGGGCAGATACACTCAGGACAGGGGGGCAATCTATCACTGGACACACACTCACTCACACAGACACACTCTATATGGGGCAATTTGGAGAACTCAATTGACTTGATCCATGTTTTTGGACTGTGGGAGAACCCGGAGGAAACCTCGCGGACACGGGGAGAACATGCAAACTCCACCCAGGTTGGGATTCGAACCGGGAATCCCCAGCGCTGAAAGGAGAACATGCCAACCACTAAGCCACCGTGCCGCCCGCAAATACTGAATATAATTTGAATAATTGTACAGACTGGGCGGCACGGTGGCTTAGTGGTTTAGCATGTTCTCCTCTCAGCACTAGGGATTCCCGGTTCGAATCACCATCTGGGTGGAGTTCCCATGTTCTCCCTGTGTCCGCGTGGGTTTCCTCCGGGTTCTCCGGTTACCTCCCACAGTCCAAAAACATAGATCAAGGTCAATTGAGTTCTCCAAATTGCCCCATATAGAGTATGTGTGTGAGTACGTGTGTGTCCAGTGATGGATTGGCGTCCTGTCCTGGGTGTATCTGCCCAGCGCCCGAAACGTTCTCCCCTGGATGGGCATGGGGAACCCCGCCCCCCGCGACCCTAATAGAGGGTAAAGCGGAAGATAATGAATGGACAGACTGATGATTAGAACCTCGTCTCCTGACCAATCAGATTTATGATGGAGTAACTCACTAAGGCCGGTGACATCAGCAATGATGAAATATCCTCCTTCAGGGACAACAGGACGCATCCCAGCATCCTTCAGCATGGCAGCCATGCGGTCCCTCTTACTCTGGAGCTCATCGGCTAAAGAAGAGAAGTAACAGTCAGGTTGCCCCATTCGCTCACAGTCCAGGAGCAGGCCACGCCCAACTGCCTCCTAATCACACACACACACACACACACACACACACACATACACAGTTAATGTTAACCCCACTGAGCATGGACACACTGTATGGACACTGACCGGCAGATGACCGAGAGGCATGAGGGCAACCAGTATGAAGCTGAGAGGAGAACATGCTAAACCACTAAGACACCGTGCCGCCCTCATCAGATTATTATTATTATGGGTTTAACATTGGCGGCACGGTGGCTTAGTGGTTTAGCATGTTCTCCTCTCAGCACTAGGGATTCCCGGTTCGAATCCCCATCTGGGTGGAGTTTCCATGTTCTCCCCGTTTCCACGTGGGTGTCCTCCGGGTTCTCCGGTTTCCTCCCACAGTCCAAAAACATGGATCAAGTCAACTGAATTCTCCAAATTGCCCCATATAGAGTTGTCTGTGTGAGTGAATGTGTGTCCAGCGATAGATTGGCGTCCTGTCCTGGGTGTATCTGCCCAGCGCCCGAAACGTTCTCCCCTGGATGGGCATGGAGAACCCCCCCCCCCCCATGCTAATAGAGGATAAAGTGGAAGATAATGAATGGTTCAATACTGTGGTGATTATTAATTGACGACATGCACATCACGGCGCTCTTGTTCGGACGTGCCTGCAGGGGGGTGGGGCAGGTGTACAGCGTGTTCTGCATCACCGTCTGCAGGTGTTTCACCAAGTGCTCGGGTCCGATCGACCACCCCAGCTAAAAAAAACAAACAAGAAAACGGGAATGACATAAAATATCATTAATATCACTGGAGCTTAAAAAGAAGCCTAACGAACGTCAACATGATGGAAAAATAAAGCCAGGTTAAAAGTTTCCCTTTAATCCAAACAGATTATATATTAATATAATAATAAATGTAATAAATAATGAGAATCTACCTTCCATCCCGTCACACTGAAGGTTTTTCCTGCACTGCCAATAGTGATGGTTCGGTCCCACATGCCGGGGAGAGTCGCTGCAGACGCAAACAGAGACGTGAGCTCGGACAGTGAGGACGTAGGGAAGCTTTCCACAATCCACAATCAGACCCATCTATCCATCTATTATCTCCCGCTTTATCCTCTATTAGGGTCACGGGGGGGGGGGGGGGGTTCCCCATGCCCATCCAGGGGAGAACGTCTCGGGCGTCCAGGGGGACAATCTTTCACTGGAAATGCACTCACTCACACACAGACACACTCTATATGGGGCAAATTGGAGAACTCAATTGACCTTGATCCATGTTTTTGGACTGTGGGAGGAAACCGGAGAACCCGGAGGAAACCCACGCGGACACGGGGAGAACATGGAAACTCGAACCAGGAATCGAACCAGGAATCCCTAGCACTGAGAGGAGAACATGCCAACCACTCAGCCACCCTCACATTCAGTCCTCTACAACTAATTCAGAACTCTGCAGCCCAACTTGTATTGATCCATCCATTATCTTCCGCTTTATCCTGTAGTAGGGTCGCGGGGGGGGGTGTTCCCCATGCCCATCCAGGGGAGAACGTTTCAGGCGCTGGGCAGATACACCCAGGACAGGACGCCAATCTATCACTGGACACACACTCACTCACACACACACACACACTCTATATGGGGCAATTTGGAGAACTCAATTGACTTTATCCATGTTTTTGGACTGTGGGAGGAAACCCATGCGGACACGGGGAGAACATGCAAACTCCACCCAGATTGGGATTCGAACCGGGAATCCCTAGTGCGGAGAGGAGAACATGCTAAACCACTAAGCCACTGTGTCGCCCTCACGTTCAGACCTGTACAACTAATTCAGAACTCCGCAGCCTGACTTGTATTCATCCATCCATTATCTTCCGCTTTATCCTCAATTAGGGTCACGGGGGGGGGGTTCCCCATGTCCATCCAGGGGAGAACGTTTCGGGCGCTGGGCAGATACACCCAGGACAGGACGCCAATCCATCGCTGGGTACACACTCACTCACACAGACACACTCTATATGGGGCAATTTGGAGAACTCAGTTGACTTGATCCATGTTTTTGGACTGTGGGAGGAAACCGGAGAACCCGGAGGAAACCCACGCGGACACGGGGAGAACATGGAAACTCCACCCAGATTGGGATTCGAACCGGGAATCCCTAGCGCTGAGAGGAGAACATGCTAAACCACTAAGCCACCCTCACATTCAGACCTCTACAACTAATTCAGAACTCTGCAGCCCGACTTGTATTGATCCATCCATTATCTTCCGCTTTATCCTATATCAGGACGCCAATCTATCACTGGACACACACTCACTCACTCACACAGACACACTCTATATGGGGCACTTTGGAGAATTCAGTTGACTTGATCCATGTTTTTGAACTGTGGGAGGAAACCGGAGAACCCGGAGGACACCCACGTGGACACGGGGAGGACATGCAAACATGGAAATGCCTGATGTTCTCATTTGTAAGTCGCTTTGGATAAAAGCGTCTGCTTAACGACTCAATGCAAATGTAAATGTTTTGGGGATCAATGACTCTTCGGATCGTCTGAGGTGTTAATCACAGTGTTGAGGTGGAACCAGCATGGAGGACGGGTCCTACCGATCTTCACGTGCTCCTGTCCTCTGTAGACGAGCCACTCGTAGACCTCGTCGCTGAAGCACAGCGTGTCGTGTTGGATGCACAGCTCTGCGACCGCCTGCAGCTCACTCCTGCTGAACACCTGATCCACCGTGAGGCAGGGGTTTTAGGTGGAGCGAGGGGCGCGGCGTCCCGGCCCGTTAACGGGTTCTCACACTTACCTTCCCGAGCGGGTTGTTGGGGGTGTTGAGGATGATGGCTTTGGTTCTCGAGCTGAACTTAGAAGCAAGTTCGTCCGGATCCAGAACCCAGTCTGCGCTGCTGATGTCAGTCTTCTTATCAGACTTCTGTAGGAAACAATGCAGGAGTGATAACCCGGTGAGACGCCGAGCGGGACACACCGAGAGCGAGGGGAGAACCAAACGTCCTCACGAGTCTCAGAGGGATTAAGATGGGCGTGGCTCCGGCCATCCTGACCATGGGGACGTAGCAGTCGAAGAAAGGTTCGATGATGATCACCTACAGAAAGTAGAACCATCAGTGGCCCGTCGAGCAGATCCGTGGGATCTCGGTGAAGGCTTGAGAACCGACGTTCTACCTCGTCCCCCTCCTCGACCAGGGCCTGAATGGAGCTGAATAACGACCCGTAGCCTCCCACCGTCACCAGGATCTCCGCGAAGGGGTCGATTCGACGTCCGTACACTTTCCCGTAGACTTGGGACAGAGCTTTGACCAGCGTCGGGTGACCCTGAACAAACGGTGGACATCAATTACACTTACAGGGTGAGTATGGAGTCTTGGCTTTGGGTGAAATCTCAGGGGGTTCGTCGATTCCGTAACAAACCAGAGATTTAAACCAGAGCTTTAAACCAGAGATTTAAACCAAAGATTTAAACCAGAGATTTAAACCAGAGATTAAAACCCATCGACGTACGAAGCCGCGCGTGTACTGGTTCAGTCGGTCCACCATGGCGGCCTGAGCGAGACCCTCTGTCACATAGGGTGGAGGAGAGATGTCTGGATAACCCTGACCCAGATTAACGATGGAGGGATCCGCCGCTACAGACGTGAAGGCCACCCTGTAATTACAACCGGAGAAAACACTCCATAATCTGAGCTTTAATCCCATTAAAAATAATTATCATCATCCATCATCTTCTGCTTTATCCTCTACTAGGGTCGCAGGGGGGGGGTTCCCATGCCCATCCAGGGGAGAACGTTTTGGGCGCTGGGCAGATACACCCAGGACAGGGCGGCAATCTATCGCTGGGCGCACAATCACTCACACACACACACACACACTCTATATGGGGCAATTTTAAGAATTCAATTGACCTTGAGCCATGTTTTTGGACTGTGGGAGGAAAACGGAGAACCCGGAGGTGGAAACTCCACCCAGATGGGGATCCGAACCGGGAATCCCTAGTGCTGAGAGGAGAACATGCCAAACCACTAAGCCACCGTGCCACAATATATGTATATATACATTTTGTGCACAGGGCAGATACACCCAGGACATGGCGCCAATCTATCGCTGGGCACACACTCACTCACTCACAAAGACACAAACACACTATATGGGGCAATTTGGAGCATTCAATTTTACCTTGAATCCATATTGTTGAGCTGTGGAAGGAAGCCGCAGATCCCGGAGGACACGGGGAGAACATGAAAACTCCACCCAGATTGGGATTCGAACCTGGATAATCTCAATGTTGTATATAAAATATATTTTAAATCCATCCATTATCTTCCGCTTTATCCTCTACCAGAGTCGTGGGGGGGGGGGGGGGGGGTTCTCCATGCCCATCCAGGGGAGAACATTTGGGGCAGATACACCCAGGACAGGGGGGCAATCTATCACTGAGCACACACTCACTCACACATACACACTCTATATGGGGCAATTTGGGGAACTCAATTGACTTGATCCATGTTTTTGGACTGTGGGAGCAAACCGGAGAACCCGGAGGAAACCCACGCGGACACGGGGAGAACATGGAAACTCCACCCAGATTAGGGATTCGAACCGGGAATCCCCAGCGCTGAGAGGAGAACATGCCAACCACTAAGCCACCGTGCCGCCCTCTGTTCTAATAATACTTTCAATAATTACACGAATTAATAATTCATTCATTCATTCATTACCTCCAGCTTTATCCTCTATTAGGGTCGCGGGGGGGTCCCCATGCCCATCCAGGGGAGAACGTCTCGGGCGCTGGGCAGATAGACCCAGGACAGGGCGCCAATCCATCGCTGGGCACACACTCACTCACACAGACACACTCTAAATGGGGCAATTTGGAGAACTCAATTGACCTTGAATCCATGTTTTTGGACTGTGGGAGGAAACCGGAGAACCCGGAGGAAACCCACGCGGACACGGGGAGAACATGGAAACTCCACCCAGATGGGGATTCGAACCGGGAATCCCTAGTGCTGAGAGGAGAACGTGCTAAACACTAAGCCACTGTGCCGCCCTGAATTAATAATAATAATAATAATAATAATATTAATATTAATAATCTGTTAGTGGGATCTCACCACACATTCTTGTCCAGTCCTTCTATCCTCCGTGTGTTCTTGTGTTTGAGTGACATCATGCAGATCTGTGAGAAAACCCCAAATCAGACATTAACCGATCACGGTGAGGATCCGGCACGCTCATGGGAACTGCGGGTGCTTACTGCGCTCGAGCTGACGTTCCTGGTTGGTATGGTTTCTACTAAGCGATAAAGCAATCGGCAGCGCCGCAGCACACGACTGATATTCATTCTGCAAAACAGAACACTGGGGTTCTATTAGGACGTCATCGAGAACTTCCCAAAAACTCGAAATAACCCATCCATCCATTATCTTCAGCTTACTAGGGTTATCCAGGGGAGAACGTTTGGGGCGCTGGGCAGATACACCCATGACAGGGCGCCAATCCATCACTGGACACACACTTACTCACACAGACACACTCTATATGGGGCAATTTGGAGAATTCAATTGACCTTGATCCATGTTTTTGGACTGTGGGAGGAAACCGGAGAACCCGGAGGAAACCCACATGGACAAGGGGAGGACATGGAATCTCCACCCGGATCTGGATTTGAACCGGGAATCCCTAGTGCTGAGAGGAGAACATGCCAACCACTAAGCCACCGTGCCACCCCCTAAATAACCCATCCGTCCATTATCTTCCGCTTTATCCTCTATTAGGGTCGTGTGTGTGTGTGGGGGGGGGGGATTCCCCATGCCCATTCAGGGGAGAACGTTTCGGGTGCTGGGCAGATACACCCAGGACAGGGGGGCAATCTATCGCTGGGCACACACTCACTCAGACTCTATACGAGGCAATTTGGAGAACTCAATTGACCTTGATCCATGTTTTTTGGACTGTGGGAGGAAAGCGGAGAACCCGGAGGAAACCCTCGTGGGGAGAACATGCAGACTCTCTCGAACTGAACAGTTTGAAGCACTGAAGTTTTTAAAATGAATAAACCTGGTGTTTTTTTTTTACAGAATTTAAACACACAGCACTGAGCTGGGAGCGCCTCTCTTAAATAGCGTCGGCTGCAGTGACGTCACAGTGACGTATGGTTGCAGAACAATTGTACGGAACACCGTAACAAACTGCAGGACGGATATTTTTCTGTTTTTCTACGTCGTTACAGCTTTAATTTAACGATTTAACACAAAGTCAACGCCAGTGTCACTTTACCCACGAAGCTGCAAACACAGTTATAACACGAATGATTTAATAAAGTGTTATTTAATTGACATAATTAACGAAGTCAGATCGGTTTAAATGTTTTAAACTCACCCTAAAGAATAGCTCGTCCTCTGCACTGCTGCTGCTTCGCCTGTCAACCAGGTTAGTTTTTATAGACATGTAAATCCAGCAGCGCCCCCTGTAGGATTAAACTGCGGTTTATTCATTCATTCATATATTCTGTATACAGTATAGGGGCGGCACGGTGGCTTAGTGGTTTAGCATGTTCTCCTCTCAGCGCTGGGGATTCCCGGTTCGAATTTCCATCTGGGTGGAGTTTCCATGTTCTCCCCGTGTCTGTGTGGGGTTCCTCCGGGTTCTCCCGTTTCCTTCCACAGTCCAAAAACATGGATCAAGTCAACTGAGTTCTCCAAATTGCCCCATATAGAGTGTGTGTGTGTGTGAGTTAGTGTGCCCAGCGATGGATTGCCCCCCTGTCCTGGGTGTATCTGCCCATCGCCCGAAACGTTCTCCCCTGGATGGGCATGGGGAACCCCACCGCGACCCTAATATAGGATAAAGCGGACGATAATGGACGGATGGGTTATTTAAGGGGCGGCACGGTGGCTTAGTGGTTGGCATGTTCTCCTCTCAGCACTAGGGATTCCCGGTTCGAATCCCAATCTGGGTGGAGTCTCCATGTTCTCCCCATGTCCGCGTGGGTGTCCTCCGGGATCTCCGGTTTCCTCCCACAGTCCAAAAACATGGATCAAGTCAATTGAGTTCTCCAAATTGTCCCATATAGAGTGTGTGTGTGTGAGTGAGTGTGTGTCCAGTGATAGATTGGCGTCCTGTCCTGGGTGTATCTGCCCAGCGCCCGAGACGTTCTTCCCTGGATGGGCA
The DNA here is from genome assembly GCA_019802505.1 of Corydoras sp. C115. Classification (NCBI taxonomy): domain Eukaryota; kingdom Metazoa; phylum Chordata; class Actinopteri; order Siluriformes; family Callichthyidae; genus Corydoras; species Corydoras sp. C115. Next base: position 271,404 of record JAFMOC010000799.1, read on the forward strand.
TGGGGAACCCCCCCTCAACCCTAAAAGAGGATAAAGCAGAAGATAATGAATGTATATAGGGGCGGCACAGTGGCTTAGTGGTTGGCATGTTCTCCTCTCAGCACTAGGGATTCCCGGTTCGAATCCCAATCTGGGTGGAGTTCCCATGTTCTCCCCGTGTCTACGTGGGTTTCCTCTGGGTTCTCCAGTTTCCTCCCACAGTCCAAAAACATGGATCAAGTCAATTGAGTTCTCCAAATTGCCCCATATAGAGTGTGTTTGTCTGTGTGAGTGAGTGTGTGTCCTGTCCTGGGTGTATCTGCCCAGCGCCTGAAACGTTCTCCCCTGGATGGGCATGGGCATGGGAACCCCCCCCCCCCACAAATGAATGGATGGATATTCCGTATATACAGTACCAGTTTGGACAGACCTGCTTCTTACGCCATTGTTTATTTCATCCACTTAAGACATAGATTGACCTCATAGTTTTGCAATTCCAGACTTTGTTGTATAAAAATGTTTTATTGCATGTTTAATTACACATTTATATGCTTATTAAAAGTTCAAGTACTGGCTGCAGGAATGGAAAAACCGGACATCCAGCCAGGTACTGATCTGTGTGGAGTTTCCATTGTTCTCCCCATGTTGGCGTGTTCTCCGGCTTCCTACCACAGTCAAAAAAACATGGATTCAGGGTAAATTAAATGTTCTAAATTGTGTGTGTGTGTGTTTGTGTAAATGAGTGTGTGATAGATTGGCACCCTGTCCTGGGTGTATCTGCCCAGCGCCCAAAACATTCTACCCTGTATGGGCCCCCCTGCTACCCCAGTAGAAGATTAAGCAGAAGATAATGAATGAATAAATAAATTAATTAATTATTTAATTAATATGGATGGGGCGGCACGGTGGCTTAGTGGTTGGCATGTTCTCCTCTCAGTGCTGGGGATTTCCGGTTCGTATCCCCATCTGGGTGTAGTTTCCATGTTCTCCCCGTGTCCGCGTGGGTTTCCTCCGGTTTCCTCCCACAGTCCAAAAACATGGATCAAGCCAATTTAGTTATCCAAATTGCCCCATATAGAGTGCGTCTGTGTGAGTGAGTGTGTGCCCAGCGATAGATTGGCGTCCTGTCCTGGGTGTATCTGCCCAGCACCCGAAACGTTCTCCCCTGGATGAGCATGAGGAACCCCACCGTGACCCTAGTAGAGGATAAAGCGTAAGATGGATGGATGAATAAATATGGATGAATATTCATTCATTCATTCTCTTCTGCTTTATCCTCTACTAGGGTCGCTAGGTGGTGGTGGGGGGGGGGGTTCCCCATGCCCATCCAGGGGAGAACGTTTCGGCCAGTCCATCACTGGACACACACAGAGACACAGACACACTCTATATGGGGCAATTCGGAGAATTCAATTGACCTTGATCCATGTATTTTGGACTCTTGGAGGAAAACCGGAGAACCCGGAGGGAAACCCACGCGGACACGGGGAGAACATGGAAACTCCACCCAGATGGGGATTCTCCTCTCCTAGTGCTGAGAGGAGAACATGCCAACCACTAAGCCACCTTTAAGCCACGCCTTAAGTGTTAAAAAACATTACTTGAAATGATTTTACTAAGTAATAATTAAGTTAATTGTAATAATTCAGTTCTTTAACAATTTATATAGTTTTTTCCCCACATTTTACTACCGACGTCAAATACAAATTCTACAGGTCTCCAATCGGGTTGCAGACAGCACGCATGCGCGGTGTGGGTCGCTGTCTCCTCCCTCCGGCGGGGTCTCGGCTCTATCGGTCGTCTTTCTGCGATGTTTTTATTTTTTTTTTAGGTTCTGCTGAAGCGATCGGGTTCGCGTCGCACAGAAGAGCGTTTCAAACTGACAGAACTGACCGAAAAGCCCGAAAAATAGGACAACAAAGGACATTCCGGCGTGAGAAACCTACCGATAGAGGGACAGAACGTTCCAGAAGGGTCATGTGATCTAACGAGACTCGTTATGTCGCACTTATTTAAAAAAAATACTCTCGACGTTTGTAGTTTAATTTTTAATGTTATTTTAAATAAATTTAAGCCTTTTGTAGAATGTACGTGTTTTTTTTTTGTTTGTTTTATTTAAATTTTAATTTCTTAGAACCAAATTAGTAAAACGAGGGCACGTGATGGCTTTTAACCAATCAGATCGGGAGACCCGGGCCGGAGGGTATATATAGCGGCTGTGTAGGCGACCGAGCGTCAGCCATCGAAGACTTGAATAGTTTTGTGAAAGAAGTTTGTTTGGTTTAAAAAAAAAATTGTTACCAGATAATTCAAACTAACGGCCACGTTTGGGCGAGACATTCAGTCAAGAGCCGATGTTCGCTCGTCTTTTCCAGCAGAAGTTCTTCGGCACTGTTTAAAAAAAAGTTCTATGTTGTGCCCGAAAGACGAAAAGGTAACGTTTTGAGTCAGCGGTCGTGCTCCTGTAAAGCGGCACAGTCCCGCAATGTCGTTACGTTTCACGCGTCCCGCTAACTGAGTCGGTGTCCCGCGTTGTTATTGAAAGTCAGACTGCAGTTTTGAAACGCGTGTCTCATAATCTGCCATTGGACGGCCGTGCTGTCTGTTATCGGGGGAGAGGCGGGCTGTTTGAATGTCAACCAATCGGGAACGCGGACGCATGTCTGTTCTGTTTAATTGCACACAGACAGGTGTTTTAATTGGAAGGTTATTGTGGAATAGTATGAAAGCTAGAGAGAGGTACATTTAAATAAGATGTACAAGTCATATATACATATATTGCGGCACGGTGGCTTAGTGGTTGGCACGTTCGCCTCTCAGCACTAGGGATTCCCGGTTCGAATCCCCATCTGGGTGGAGTTTCCATGTTCTCCCTGTGTCCGCGTAGGTTTCCTCCGGGTTCTCCGGTTTCCTCCCACAGTCCAAAAACATGGATCAAGGTCGATTGAATTCTCAAAATTGCCCCATATAGAGTGTGTCTGTGTGAGTGATTGTGCGCCCAGCGATCGATTTCCCCCCTGTCCTGGGTCTATCTGCCCAGCGCCCGAAACGTTCTCCCCTGGATGGGCATGGGAACCCCTCCCCCCGCACGACCCTAATAGAGGTGTGTATATATATATATATATATATATATATATATATATATATATATATATATAAAGTGTTTGTGTGTGTATGTATATATATATATATATATATATATATATATATATATATATATATATATATATATATACACAGACTCACATACATATATACAGTACATATATATATATATATATATATATATATATATATATATATATAATAATGTGTGTGTGTGTGTGTGTATATATATATATATATATATATACACATATATATAGATATACACATATATATAGATATACACACATACATACATATAATATATACACACACGTTTTTATTTGCAGTCTGTCATGTGCTAGAGGGGCAGAGTAGCGGCTGTGTTTCAAATGGCTTTACGATGTAGTGACTCCCAACTCGGTTCTGTCAGATTGTCAGTCGCGGTTACAGTTGTAAGTGCGCGACTGTAGTGTGTGACGCTGCGTTTTGGATACGACCTTAAGCAGCTCGTCATTTTGGGGCGATGAGTGAATTACATTGCGCAAATGCTCACAGCTAAGGTTATGGTATAGTTCTGTATAGTATATACAAAGCAAATGAGTCGTAGTTCGTATGTTTTCAAAATTTAATTTTACTTCGTCATTCACGGCCAACTCTCAACACTATTTGTAACTGCTTTATCGCGTCATCTTGTTTCCCGAGAACTTTTAAGCAGGTTTTTAAAAAAAATCCCAATAAAAAGAAATAAGTTGAAAGGTGATGCATTTGTTATTCACCTGCAGCTGACTTTAATACTAACAGGTTTGTGCATATAGATCTTGATTCTGTAAAACTAAATTTAGTTTTATAACTAAAGTTATGATGGTAAGTATTAAAATGTTGGTGTATTTCTTTATCATTTCTGACTTTTCTTCAGATGTTTTTTAAAGAAGCGACCGTAGGCAGAAGCATCAGCGCGAACACGTGTAACCGTTACACACCCACTTCACTGCCAGTGTTCCCGACTCCTCAGTAAGGACAGTAGCTATCGGTTGGCCTAGTAGTTGCCGAATGACGTCATCGCCTAATTTGCATAAGTCAATTAGCGCGTCTTTGAAGCTGTAGAATAAAGCAATAACGTTGTGGGAGAAAAAGTGAATTAAAAAAACACTCGAAATGTTTCAGAAGCACAAAAAAAACTTATTTTGTAGGTTTTTATAAATGCTATAATGTCTGCGGAGTGTAATGGAACGTTGCCAACAGCTTTTCGAACGTTGAGTGATGGTTTTCATAGCGACAAGACTAAAAAGAACCACTTTTAGAACGTTATTTTGTCCAGACTAGCTTGAGTTACGAAAAGCTCCTGCAGACTGTCAGAAGATCGTTTAATATTAAGATCAAGTCCACAGATATGTCCTCCAGGTAAGAGAAGTGTGTCTCAATACCGAAATGGTAAACTTTTTATTGAAATATAATGTTGGCTTTAATGTGTAGGCAGTGTTTGGGCGAGATATTGTAAAATGTATTGAGCTAAGCGATTAACTAATAAATTAAGCTTTATATATATATATATATATATATATATATATATATATATATATATATATATATATATATATATACATATATATATAGCAAACTAAGTTACATAAATATGACAAAAGTACTTTAACTAAACACAAGCTACTTAATGTTATATAAACATCAAATGTGGGTTCTTAGGTTGGAGGTAAATGTTTTAAACGTCGTCAACGGTTTGGTTTTGGGAGCATTTACTTCATTGTCTCTTCGAAAAGTTTCATATATATATATTATAGATAAGGCCACGGCGTGACGTCAGTGGCATGTTCTGCTCTTCTCTATCCTTGTGCTGTGTGTGTGTGTGTGTGTGTGTTCACGTGTGTATACGTCTGTATACGTGCGTATGTGTGTGTCAACGTCAGACTCGGCTTCGTGTTGTAGGATCGTCAGCCACAAGGTGGCGTCCCAATACTAAAATGTTTTTTATAAATCCTGTATCTTTTTTATTTTTTTTATTTGAACAACCTTTATTTTGCATTCGTACCCAATGTAAATTGTGTAATTATTAGAAAATAAAAACGACAGTTTTAATACTATTCTGTTTGGTCTTTTGCGTTTGAAAAAAAAAACATTTTATTTATTTATAAATAGATTTGTATAGCTTTAAATTCATATGAGTATTTTGTTATAGATAAACCATAATTCAGAGAGTGTCTATTTTTGTAATGTGGTGTTTTTTTTTTTTCTCCTCCTTTTTCACTTTTCCTTCTCCTTTCTCGCCTGCCTCTTCACTGAGTGCAGAATAAGGACCCAGAACCCTTTACACAACCCTCATACCATCCTGAGGTATTAGGATGAGCAGAACATGTATTAACATTTAAGTTTTGTCAACTGTAACTGATTATAGCGAGGGTCCTAAACAGTCAATATCTTGTGCCTATAGTTTATTTATTAACAGATTTTGGATTCTATTAGTTCTTTTTTTAAGTTTTTGCAAAGTTATTTATCCTTATAATAAAAACTCTTACAAAACAGTAACTTAAATGTTCTATCCAAGTTGGGACATTTCAATTGTGTTTTATGTGTGAACATGTACATATGAATATGTCTGAATTTTGTTATAGGATTGTTTAGTTTTTACTGCTGAATTATGTATAATGGGCGGCAAGGTGGGTTATTTGATTCGAATCCCCATCTGGGTGGAGTTTCCATGTTCTCAACGTGTCTGCGTGGGTTTCCTCCCACAGTCCAAAAACATGGATCAAGGTCAATTGAGTTCTCCAAAATTGCCCCATATAGAGTGTGTCTGTGTGAGTGTGTGCCCAGTGATAGATTGCCCCCCTGTCCTGGGTGTATCTGCCCAGCGCCCCTGGCCCAGTTCTCCCCTGGATGGGCATGGGCAACCCCCCCACGACCCTAATATAGGATGAAGCAGAAGATAATGGATGGATGGAATTATGTATAAGTAATAACCGTATGGGCGGCACGGTGGCTTAGTGGTTGGCACGTTCTCCTCTCAGCACTAGGGATTCCCGGTTCGAATCCCCATCTGGGTGGAGTTTCCATGTTCTCCCCATGCCTGCGTGGGTTTCCTCCAGGTTCTCCGGTTTCCTCCCACAGTCCAAAAACATGGATCAAATCAATCGAATTCCCAAATAGAGTGTGTCTGTGTGAGTGGTGAGTGAGTGTGTGCCCAGCGATGGATTGCCCCCCTGTCCTGGGTGTATCTGCCCAGCGCCTGAGACGTTCTCCCCTGGATGGGCATGGGGACCCCCCCCCGCAACCCTAATAGAGGATAAAGCGGGAGATAATGAATGAATAAATAATAACCGTATGGCACAGTGGTTAACGTTCTGTCCTCACGGTGGAGAAAACCTGAGTTCTTTCTGCTGTCTGCTGTCAGTTCCAAAACATGGCAGTAGGTGAATTTGCAAGATAAAATGGCATAAGTGTAAATATGTTTTTGGGGAGGGCAGCAGGGTGGTGTAATGGTTAACCCGTTCCCCTCTCAGCGCTGGGCATCCAGGTTTCAAATCCCAATCTGGGTGGAGTTTCCATCTTTTCCCCGTGTCTGTGTGGCTTTCCCCCAGGTTCTCCACTTTCATCCCACAGTCCAAAAACATGGATTCAAGGTAAATTGAATGCTCTAAATTGCCCCATAGGGTTTGTGTCTATGTGAGTGAGTGTGTCCAGCGATAGATTGGCACTCAGAACATTCTTCTCTGGATGCGCATGTGGAACCACCCCCTGACCCCAGCGATCTTAATATAGGATTAAGCGGAAGATAACGAATGTTTTGGGGATTTTTGTTTTGTGATTGGCCGATAACCTCTCTAGTGGGTTTGCTCAGGTGCTTGGAACTTATTTACAGTTCACTCTCACTTGTGATCAGTGTAGTTTACCGGAAGTCCATGTAATAACCTCAGGTAATTAATTTATAAAAGCCTTTGTGATATTTTTTGTTGTTGTTAATAATTCCAACCGCAGACATAAAAGTAATCAGAAAAGGTTTAAATATATAAAACTTTTTGGACTGAAGATTATACACTGAGGAAGATAAAACGCTTGCAGTCCGATCTTCTGTTACTGTCCTGTAAATACCTGCTGCGTCATGCTTTTATTAGAAACTGTAATGACTGGTGTTACAAATAAAATGTAATTAATTAATCGTAATTAATTCCACAAATACAACTTTGATAATTCTATTGAATGTGTTGCTAAAGCACAGGTATCAGCTGGACCAAATGCTACACCATCAATTTAATAAAAGACTTTATAGTGAGGGCGGCACGGTGGTTTAGCACGTTCTCCTCTCCGTGCTAGGGATTCCCAGTTCGAATCCCCATCTGGGTGGAGTTTCCATGTTCTCCCCGTGTCCACGTGGGTTTCCTCCGGTTTCCTCCCACAGTCCAAAAACATGGATCAAGTCAATTGGATTCTCAAAATTGCCCCATATAGAGTGTGCCTGTGTGAGTGAGTGTGTGCCCAGCGATAGATTGGCGCCCTGTCCTGCGTGTATCTGCCCAGCGCCCCTGGCCCAGTTCTCCCCTGGATGGGCATGAGCAACCCCCCGCGACCCTAATATAGGATAAAGCAGAAGATAATGGATGGATGGAATTATGTATAAGTAATAACTGTATGGGCGGCACGGTGGCTTAGTGGTTAGCACGTTCTCCTCTCAGCACTAGGGATTCCCGGTTCGAATCCCCATCTGGGTGGAGTTTCCATGTCCTCCCCGTGTCCATGTCGGTTTCCTCCGGGTTCTCCGGTTTCCTCCCACAGTCCAAAAACATGGATCAAGTCAATTGAGTGCTCCAAATTGCCCCATATAGAGTGTGTTTGTGTGAGTGAGTGTGTGCCCAGTGATGGATTGGTGTCCTGTCCTGGGTGTATCTGCCCAGCGCCCGAAACGTTCTCCCCTGGATGGGCATGGGGATTGGGATTCCCTGTTCGAATCCCCATCTGGGTGGAATTTCCATGTTGTCCGCGTGGGTTTCCTCCGGTTTCTCCGGTTTCCTCTCACAGTCCAAAAACATGGATCAAGTCAATTGAGTTCTCCAAATTGCCCCATATAGAGTGTGTATGTGTGCGAGTGTGTGCCCAGTGATAGATTGCCCCCCTGTCCTGGGTGTATCTGCCCAGCGCCCGAAACGTTCTCGGGCATGGGGAACCCCCCACCCCCCCACGACCCTAATATAGGATAAAGCAGCAGATAATGGATGGACTTTATAATGAAAAGGCGTGAGAGTCTGCGTACATTATATTCAGAAGGATTCATAATTAGAAGACCTACAGATGTTTCATCTCCAGGCTGGTTGAGTATCTTTAGGAGTTGTGGGGTTGGTTGAAAGAGCTCTTGTAACACCATTGGACAGTGGAGCCTAATGACTGCCTGATCATTTGGTTTATACCTCTGACCCTTATTACAGTGACGCCACCACCGGCGGTGTAATGAAAGAAGAACTGAGCATGTCTGCGCCAGTCAACTGTGCGAACAGGAATCCCCCTCCCCCTGAATACAAGAACCCAAAAAAGCCCGGCCGTCTTACCAACCAGCTGCGCTTCCTTGAGAAAGTGGTGGTGCGAGGCCTATGGCAGCATCAGCTCTCCTGGCCCTTCAGGCAGCCTGTGGATGCTGTCAAGCTGAACCTACCTGTAAGTCGCGTAGGGTTCTGTTAAAA
>JAFMOC010000800.1:0-106085 GCA_019802505.1 Corydoras sp. C115
GTGAAATCCGCCCGGCCTTTTGATTGGTTGCCTGTTTCGTAAGAGCATCTTTGGCTAAATTAGACGACGGATGGAGTCCATGCTAAAAGGCCTCGGCGTTCCTGCCCGTCCGCTCGCCCTCTGACGCATACGGGAAGGGATGACATCACGATGACACGTAATGCCCCGTGTGTTCGTTCGTGTAACAGTATACAAAATAAAACTTTTTTTTCTTTTCTTAAATAGATAGAAATGTCGCATGAAAATAGAACCGTATCAAAAAGGGAACGCCGGCTGGAGTCCGGCGTCATTCGTTAAAACGTCCGCCCCGGCCGGCGTCACTGCGACTTCAGGCCCAGGCCGTTGCCGTTGCCGTTGCCGTTCAGGGGGTACGAGTACGCCTTGCCCAGGACGATTCGGTCCCGCAGCAGCTTGAACAGCACGTAGTAATTGCAGAAGAGGATCAGGCCCAGCGAGAGCGTGTGGTTCCAGCGCTCGGAGCGCAGCAGCGAGTACAGCTGGTAGAACACCACGCTCGATTCGATCCCAATCAGCAGGTTCAGGATCCGCAATGGCTTATGGAACAGGAACTGAAGAGAAAGTGGAAAAGGTTTATTACTGTAGTCAATTGAACATATACATATACACTCACCGGACATTTTATTAGGTACAACGCATTGGTTCTCCACTGATCATATAGAGCAGGGGTGCCCACAGGGGTGCCCCGAGATCTACTTTTCCATTCGACGGGTCATCGAGATCTACCGGGCTCAATCTCTATTTTTTAGGCTTTTATATCGCAACCTGTTTACACACATCATGTTAGTATTGTGAATCTGTTAGAATTGCTCTTTTATTAAAGACATTCCAACAAATAGCACGGAGAACCTGATTTTAGTTAAACACACAGTATACAGAACAAATATAAAAAATATAAACAATCACTGTAACCCACATTTCCCCAAACAGAACATCCATCTATTATCTGCTTTATCCTCTATTAGGGTCGCGGGGGGGGTTCCCCATGCCCATCCAGGGCGTTTTGGGCGCTGGTCAGATACACCCAGGACAGGGTGCCAATCTATCACTGGGCACACACTCACTCACACACACACTCTATATGGGGCAATTTGGAGAACTCAATTGACCTTGATTTATGTTGTTGGACTGTGGGAGGAAACCGGAGAACCTGGAGGAAACCCACGCGGACACGGGGAGAACATGGAAACTCCACCCAGATTGGGATCCGAACTGGGAATCCCTAGAGCTGAGAGGAAAACATGCTAAACCACTAAGCCACTGAGCACAATTGGTTTTTAATATTAAGGTGTTTCAGAAAGTTCGAAATCCTTTGCGGCTTATTGTGTTCAAAACGTTCTGTTATGTTAGAGGCTCTAAAATAGGTTTCCTAATGTCATCGATAGCTTGGCATTCGATTAGTATGCGTTTTATTGACAACATTGTTCCACAGTTGTGGCAGGTCGGTGCTTCCTCTCTAATAAAATATGTAGAGAAACAAATGAACTACAGATTGTAATTGTAGAACTACAAAGTCCATCTGTATGATCAGTGACAACAGTGTAGATAATGTCCAAATCACCATGGTGATCCAAAGACCAATGAAAGCACAGATGTTGTGTCCCAAATTGCATATTACAAACATACAGTCCAGTGACAACATCCAAACACTTTCACTGCAGCCCACTATATAGTGTTCTGGAGAAATAGGTGCTACACTGCCCTCTAGCGGAAAGAGATATTATTTCTATATATGGACCTCAAGTTAAGATAAAGGCGGCACGGTGGATTAGTGGTTAGCACGTTCTCCTCTCAGCACTAGGGATTCCCGGTTCGAATCCCAATCTGGGTGGAGTTTCCATGTTCTCCCCATGTCTGCGTGGGTTTCCTCCGGGTTCTCCGGTTTCCTCCCACACTCCAAAAACATGGATCAAGTCAATTGAGTTCTCAAAATTGCCCCATATAGAGTGTATCTGTGTGAGTGAGTGTTTGCCCAGCGATGGATTGGCGCCCTGTCCTGGGTCTATCATGTAAAATGGGCATGGGGAACCCCACCGTGACCCTACTAGAGGATAAAGCGGGAGATAATGAATGAATGAATGAGAATATATATATATACATCCATCCATCCATTATCTCTCGCTTTATCCTCTATTAGGGTCGCGGGGGGGTTCCCCATGCCCATCCAGGGGAGAACGTTTCTGGCGCTGGGCAGATGCACCCAGGACAGGATACCAATCTATCACTGAGAACACTCACTCACACAGACACACTCTATATGGGGCAATTTCGAGAACTCAATGGACTTGATCCATGTTTGTGGACTGTGGGAGGAAACCGGAGAACCCGGAGGAAACCCCCGGGAATCCCTAGTGCTGAGAGGAGAACATGCCAACCACAAAGCCACCGTGCCGCCTAGAAATCTACATATACACGATAAATTCAAATTTTCAGTTATGTACAGACATATAACAGAGGAATAAAAAATGAAACAAAATATTGCACATATGGTATAGTTTGGGCGGCACGGTGGCTTAGTGGTTTAGCATGTTCGCCTCTCAGCGTTAGGGATTCCCGGTTCGAATCCCCATCTGGGTGGAGTTTCCATGTTCTCCCCGTGTCCGCGTGGGTGTCCTCCGGGTTCTCCGGTTTCCTCCCACAATACAAAAACATGGATCAAGTCAATTGAGTTCTCAAAATTGCCCCATATAGAGTGTGTCTGTGTGAGTGTGTGTGTGCCCAGTGATGGATTGGCACCCTTTCCTGGGTGTATCTGCCCAGCGCCCAAAACGTTCTCCCCTGGAAGGGCATGGGGAACTCCACCGCAACCCTAATAGAGGATAAAGCGGGAGATAATGAATGAATGAATGGTATAGTTTGGTATCTGATTAAACAGTATCTGTTACACTTGCATCTGTAAATTCCAGACACAGGTCAGCGAGTCAGAGAGCGAACAACTACACTGTGTTTACTTTTATTTAACAGTAGGGGTGAGCTGCAATATTCGCTGATTCGACGATTCGATTCGGGGAACCGTAGTCGACTATGAACCTTATAGTCGAATGTACCATTTTGACCACATGGGGGCGCCCATGGCTGCTGCTAAGCATTAGTTTTTACATGAAATGTCTTTGTTTTCGTTATATATATAGCCTTTTGTCAAATAAAATCATCCTAATTTCTGTTACAAATTTTTTTTAAATGATGTGTGCGCTTTAACAATAGGCTACACATTAATAAATGTTGAAGTGGAAAAAAGTCCAGAACGGGGATCCCATTTACGGTGCTCTAGAAAAACAAGTAAAATATAAAAAAAAATCTTTTTTAAAAACTACGCTTATAGCGCCATCTTGTGGTGAATTTTTAACTGATTCGACTATCAGTCGACTATAGGGAAAATCTGATGAATCAGATTCGACGATGAAAATCCTTAGTTGAAGACACCCCTATTTAACAGTACCCTAAACTTACATTCTATTAAAATTTAGACTTGCTGCTACATTGTGAACATTTCCCAAAAACCTGACCAAAAAGAAAAAGCTACTCACATAAAATCTGGCATGAGAAACATCAGAGGGCAAGGCCACATTATATGGTCCCACAGCCTTATAGAGGCAGCGGCTGTGTCGCACCAGCACCCCCTGTGGCCAGACCGTACTCTCGGACCACCTGAGAAACAAAGGATACAACGATGAGCATGATTTACAACACAATTGTTATTTTTTATAGCCATTCCTGGATTTATGAAGGACATCAGATTATTACTGTTAGGATTAGGACTGTTGTCTTGTCTCGAACCTTCACCTAAAAACATACGAAACGTTTTAATTATTAATTAAGTTTAAATTCAGCAACATGAACTTCCATCTACCATATTACGCTTTATTCTCTACTAGGGGTGTGGGGAAGGGGTTCCCCATGTCCATCCAGGGGAGAACGTTTCGGGCACTGGGCAGATACACCCAGGACAGGGCGCCAATCTATCGCTGGACACACACTCACACACACACACACTCTATATGGGGCAATTTGGAGAACTCAATTGACTTGATCCATGTTTTTGGACTGTGGGAGGAAACCGGAGAACCCGGAGGAAACCTACGCGGACACGGGGAGAACATGGAAACTCCACTCAGATTAGGATTCAAACCAGGAATCCCCAGCACTAAGAGAAGAACATGCTAAACCACCAAGCCACCGTGCCACCCTTAGAGCAACCAATTATCTTGAATCCATGTTTTTGGGCTGTGGGAGGAAACCGGAGAACCCGGAGGAAACCCACGCGGACACGGGGAGAACATGGAAACTCCACTCAGATTAGGATTCAAACCAGGAATCCCCAGCACTAAGAGAAGAACATGCTAAACCACCAAGCCACCGTGCCACCCTTAGAGCAACCAATTATCTTGAATCCATGTTTTTGGGCTGTGGGAGGAAACCGGAGAACCCGGAGGAAACCCACGCAGACACGGGGAGAACATGGAAACTCCACCCAGATTAGGATTCAAACCAGGAATCCCCAGCGCTGAGAGGAGAACATGCCAACCACTAAGCCACCGTGCCGCCCTTAGAGCAACCAATTATCTTGAATCCATGTTTTTGGGCTGTGGGAGGAAACCGGAGAACCCGGAGGAAACCCACGCGGACACGGGGAGAACATGGAAACTCCACCCAGATTAGGATTCGAACCGGGAATCCCTAGTGCTGAGAGGAGAACATGCTAAACCACCGTGCCACCCTTAGAGCAACCAATTATCTTGAATCCATGTTTTTGGACTGTGGGAGGAAACCGGAGAACCCGGAGGAAACCCACGCGGACACGGGGAGAACATGGAAACTCCACCCAGATTAGGATTCGAACCGGGAATCCCTAGTGCTGAGAGGAGAACATGCTAAACCACCGTGCCACCCTTAGAGCAACCAATTATCTTGAATCCATGTTTTTGGACTGTGGGAGGAAACCGGATAACCCGGAGGAAACCCACGCGGACACGGGGAGAACATGGAAACTCTAGCGCTGAGAGGAGAACATGCTAAACCACAAAGCCACCGTGCCGCCCACATGAACAGCCTGGTAAGATGTGCTTCTGATAAAAAACAAGTGGCTGCAAGATTAAATTTAGAACGCACCAGGATCGAGACAGTCATAGGTTTGTGGTGAGGGAACCAGCCTCGCAACCTGAAGGACACCGGTTCGATTCCCAGTCCCAACAAGTGCTATGGCTGAAGTGCCCTTGAGCAAGACACCTAACCCTAATTGTTTCCTTAACGCTGAATACAGGGCTGCCCATCGTTCTGGGTATGTGTGCTCACTTCACTGACTGTGTGTGTGTGTGTGTGTGTGTGTGTGTTTTATTGCACGGAACGGGTTAAATGTGGAGGGCGGATTCCCCCGTGTGTAAGCACAGCAGGCTAAATGGATCACTTCATTCCTTCAGAGTGTGATACTCACGTGTGCTGGGGGGCGTTACTGTAGGAGCCGTGCTCGAGACGCTGCCAGCGGCCCAGGTGCGCAGCCGAGCGATGCAGCAGGTCGCAGTAGCTGGGTGGCAACAGCTGACTCATCAGCATTACGAACGCATTAATCCAGACCATGATTAAGTGCTCACATGACCATCGCATGTCATAATACTGAGTGTTCTGGGAACGGATCCAGAAAAATAATTAGTAGGTGTTACAGTGAAATTCTATTGTAAACATCAGAAGCAAATAGTTCAGTGTTACAGTGAAGAAAATGAAATCTCAAACAAAAGTCTGTAAATTATACGGCAGGTAATCATTCATTATCTCCCGCTTTATCCTCTATTAGGGTCGCGGGGGGGGAGGGGGGGTTCCCCATGCCCATCCAGGGGAGAACGTCTCGGGCGCTGGGCAGATACACCCAGGACAGGACGCCAATCTAACGCTGGACACACACTCACTCACACTCTATATGGGGCAATTTGGAGAATTCAATTGACCTTGATCCATTTTTTTGTATTGTGGGAGGAAACCGGAGAACCCGGAGGACACCCACGCGGACACGGGGAGAACATGGAAACTCCACCCAGATGGGGATCCGAACCGGGAATCCCTAGCACTGAGAGGAGAACATGCCAACCACTAAGCCACCGTGCCACCCACAATACATCCATTCGTCCATTATCTTCAGCTTTATCCTCTATTAGGGTCGTGGGGGGTTCCCCATGCCCATCCAGTAGAGAACGTCTGAGGTGCTGGGCAGATACACCCAGGACAGGGCGCCAATCCATCGCTGGGCACACACTCACACAGACACACTCTATATGGGGCAATTTCTTTTGAGAATTCAATTGACTTGATTCATGTTTTTGGACTGTGGGAGGAAACCGGAGAACCCGGAGGAAACCCACGCGGACACGGGGAGAACATGGAAACTCCACCCAGATGGGGAATCCTTAGCGCTGAGAGGCGAACGTGCTAACCACTAAACCACCGTGCCGCCCTGGTAATGATTCATTACGGTTAAAATTCGGAGGACTTTGCTGTTTGGAAATAAAAGAACGTCAGAAAATGATTAACGTTGGGAATTAAATATTATTAGGATGGAATTAAGACTGCAATATAACACAGTGAATAATTTTCAATAACTGAGGCCATAAGCCCGCAACTCCATCCAACATGTTTGGGTTGAACCAGAACCGAGATTTAGTGCAGGAATGGGGGGAGAAAACCCCCATATAAAATATAGAGTCCTCTAAATGTGTGGAAGTTGTTTAAGCTGTGCGTGTGTTGGGGGGGGGGGAATCTAGACCTTTGAGATTTTGTAAAATAGCATTTTGAGAGTAATGTTAAAGTACATTACAAATAAAATGTTTTATTATTATAATTATCATCTGTGGGAGTTTTAATAAGTTTGTACAAATAACCATCATGAGAAACTAAAACTGGCCAAGAGAGGTCAGTAGTGGTGGGGGGGGGGGAAGTCAGTAGTCGGGGGTGATATTAGGGTTTTCATCTGGTGCTTTGACCGAAATTTATCTTCCATCCATCCACTATCTTCTACTTTATCCTCTATTAGGGTCGCGGTTGGGTTCCCCATACCCATCCAGGGGAGAACGTTTCGTGCGCAGGGCAGATACACCCAGGAGAGGACACCAATCTATCACTGGACACACACTCACTCATACAGACACACTCTATATGGGGCAATTTTTTTGGAGAACTCAATTGACTTGATCCATGTTTTTGGACTGTGGGAAGAAACCGGAGAACCCGGAGGAAACCCACGTGGACACGGGGAGAACATGGAATCTCCACCCAGATGGGGATTCGAACCGGGAATCCCTAGTGATGAGAGGAGAATGTGCTGACCACTAAGCCACCGTGCCGCACGGAAATTGAATCTTTATTCATACAGACTGTAAATGGGATGTGTAGCACATGTGCACAGTGACGAACACCCGCAGGCCACAATTATTTTGGGCTCAGCAGAATATAGAACACATAACATTGATACTACAATTCCCAGTATGCATTGCAAATGACTGCGAATGCACACAATAAATCATTTTCACCCAGACTGACGACATTAAGTGTGTTTTAATAAATCATACAGAAGAATGAAGAGTCTGATGATGTCACTCACCTGGACGAAACAGAGAGGCAGGAAAGCCACGTAATAGGCGCTGAATAAAGAATTGAAGAGCACCTCCTTGATGCGACGGTTGAAGTCGCTTTTCAGCTCCTCCACCTCACTGCGGATGAGTTCGGGTGAGGGCGGACATGTGTGAGCAGGCACGTGGGTGGGGCTGGAGAACTGCTCTCGCAGGTTCTCGCGCACCAGTGCAAGAAAGTCCTTGGGTCTTTGCAGAGCGCCATCTGGACCGTCCGGCTCGGAAAAACTGCATTCGGCTTGGAACTGCTGAGTCCGGCCCTCTTGATGGAAGCAGCAAAGTGGCACATAAACCCCGAACCTGAGGGAGAGGAAATTAAAATAAATAAAATAATTAAAAAAAAATCAGTGTCTGTCAGTGACCTTAAATATATAAAATGTATATAAATATATATAAATATATATATATATATATATATATATATATATATATATATATGTTTATAAATATATAAACATATATACACACACATACATACATATATATATATATATATATATATATATATATATATATATATATATATATATATATATACACACACAGTATACACACACACACACACATTTTATTTTTATATATATATACACACACACACATACATACAAATATATATATATGTGTGTGTGTGTGTGTGTGTATATATATATATATATATATATATATATATATATATATATATATATATATATATATATATATATATATATATATATATATATATACACCGTATACACACACACACACATTTATATTTTAATATTTCTAGGGCGGCACAGAGTTTAGCATGTTCTCCTCTCAGTGCAAGGGATTCCCAGTTCGAATCCCAATCTGGGTGGAGTTTCCATGTTCTCCCCGTGTCCGTGTGGGTTTCCTCCGGGTTCTCCGGTTTCCCCCCACAGTCCAAAAACATGGATCAAGGATTGAATTCTTCAGATTGCCCCATATAGAGTGTGTCTGTGTGAGTGAGTGTGTGTCCAGTGATAGATTGGTGTCCTGTCCTGGGTGTATCTGCCCAGCGCCCGAAAAACGTTCTCCCCTGGATGGGCATGGGGAACCCCCCCCTACGACCCTAATAGAGGATAAAGCGGAAGATAATGAATGGATGGTTATTTCTAATGCAGTGGAACGTCTGTTCTGTTAACTTCGGATCCCCGCCCCCCCCCGAGTCAGACATCAGCAGTACAAAAGTAAACAGGTAAAGGGAATTGGACGGAGCTTACGGGTAACCCAGGAAGAGCAGATTAAGCACGGAGTTATTCTTAAAGAGGTTGACCAACGTCCAGCACAGAACCCAACCGCACAAGGTGAGGAGGATCAGTCGGACCACGATCAGCAGAACATACCTCAAGAACGAGGACGGACTCGTCTGCGACGCCTGAAAGCCATAAACGAGCAAAGGATTCCATTAAATACATCACGTGTGCAGAGTCATCAACAGCACTGCTCAACAGGTAATACGAATCCTTCCCTTCCCCCATCTCTCACCCGCTTCCCGCCACCCACCCCACGGTCCATTCATCACTCCCCCTCCCCCTCCATTGAACCTTCCCAGTTCAAGCTTATGAAATGGATAGGAGTTACCTCTGAGACGATAGTCCAAACTAGTCTTCTGGCTATCATCACAGTGATGAATATGGCCAGGTCGTAGTCCATCAGATAGAAATTCTTCAAATAGAGAGACAACCAGAGTTAAAACTGACGTATGCACATTCAAATAAACAAAGGGGGAGGGGAAAAAAAAAAAAAAAAAAAAAAAAAAGAAATCATATATGAGAGGAGCGGCACGGTAGTCAGCACGTTCTCCTCTCAGCACTAGGGATTCCCGGTTCGAATCCCAATCTGGGTGGAGTTTCCATGTTCTCCGTGGGTTTCCTCAGGGCTCTCCGGTTTCCTCCCACAGTCCAAAAACATGGATCAAGTCAATTGAGTTCTCCAAATTGCCCCATATAGAGTGTGTCTGTGTGAGTGAGTGAGTGTCCAGCAATAGATTGGCGCCCTGTCCTGGGTCTATCTGCCCAGCGCCCGAAACGTTCTCCCCTGGATGAGCATGGGGAACCCCCCGTGACCCATATAGAGGATAAAGCGGAAGAATGAATGAATGAATATATGAGAGGGCAGCATTATTGTGAATAAAATCACAGCAGAGTGGAGTACAGTTGTAACTCGTTCCCGTGATTTATTTACAATAATAAACAACCACAAGTGCCGTATAGTCTTTATAAAGCAGTTATACATACACTGTATAACAAATGCTTGTATTGAAAACCAAATCATTAATAAACTGCTCTTATGTGATGTAATCTAGTCCAGATATGGGCGTGGTAGCTCAGTGGTCAGGGTGCTATCAATCTGAAGGTTGTGGGTTCAAATCCCAGGTCCACTGAAGTTACCAGTGTGGGTCCTTGAGCAAGACCCTTAACCCTCATTGCTCCAGGGATGTTGTGATGAACCCTGTGCTCACCTTGTAAGTCGCTTTGGATAAAAGCGTCCAATAAATGACCAAATGTAAATATCACAGGATTTCCCAAACAACACAATAAAATAAAATGCGGGTGGCACGGTGGCTTAGTGGTTGGCATGTTCTCCTCTCAGCGCTAGGGATTCCTGGTTCGAATCCCAATCTGGGTTTCCATGTTCTCCTCATGTCCGCACGAGTTTCCTCTCACAGTCCAAAAACATGGATCAAGGACAAATGATTGATTTCTCCAAATTGCCCCATATAAAGTGTGTCTGTGTGAGTGAGTGTGTGTCCAGTGAAAGATTGGTGTCCTGTCCTGGGTGTATCTGCCCAGCGCCCGAGACGTTCTCCCCTGGATGGGCATGGGGAACCCCCCCCGCGACCCTAATAGAGGAAGTGGAAGATAATGGATGGATGGCAAATAAAATGCCCTCTAGTGGCTATACTACAGAACACAGTTTATAAACAAAACTCCAACAGGTTTATTCATTCATTCATTATCTCCCGCTTTATCCTCTATTAGGGTCGCGGTGGGGTTCCCCATGCCCATCCAGGGGAGAACGTCTCGGGCTCTGGGCAGATACACCCAGGACAGGGCGCCAATCCATCGCTGGGCACACACTCACTCACAAAAGACACACTGTATATGGGGCAGTTTGGAGAATTCAATTGACTTGATCCATGTTTTTGGACTGTGGGAGGAAACCGGAGAACCCGGAGGAAACCCACGCAGACACGAGGAGAACATGGAAACTCCACCCAGATTGGGATTCGAACCGGGAATCCCTAGTGCTGAGAGGAGAACATGCTAATCACTAAGCAACCGTGCCGCCTTCCAACAGGTTTAGTGCTCATTGATAGTCGGCTCCCTGTTTATATTCATCTGTATTTCCATTTATGGAACATGATTTAAAATAATGTATCACACATGTGAGTTAGAGGTGTGCGTTACCGTAAATAATAAATAAACGGCTCAGCCAATCAGATTTGAGCACTGGAATTAGCCGGTTTCATATTCCCGGGTAAATGATGATGCCATGTGATCGCAGGTGCAGCATCGACGCAGTGATTACTGCTGATGTTTGGAAACCTTTGAAGAGCTTTGGTATCTACAGCTTCAAAAACATCTTGTGCTTTCGGGTTCTTCCTATTGATCAAGTCATAGTTCCATCACGATAATTAACCTTCAAGAACCCGGGTAAAGGTCATGCAAGATAATTAATCTTGCACAAGACCCAGATAAGGGCGGCACAGTGGTTTAGAGGTTGGCATGTTCTTCTCTCAGCACTAGGGAATCCCCATCTGGGTGGAGTTTCCATGTTCTCCCCGTGTCCGTGTGGGTTTCCTCCGGGTTCTCCCGTTTCCTCCCACAGTCCAAAAACATGGATCAAGTCAATTGAGTTCTCCAAATTGCCCCATATAGAGTGTGTCTGTGTGTGTGAGTGTGTGTCCAATGATGGATTGGCACCCTGTCCTGGGTGTATCTGCCCGGCGCATGAGACAGTTCTCTCTTGGGTTGGCATGGGGAACCCCCCCCACCGCGACCCTAATACAGGATTAAGCAGAATATAATGGATGAGGACCCAGATAAACACTTTAATTTAATAATTTATTTTATATGGTGGCTTAGTGGTTGGCATGTTCTCCTCTCAGCGCTAGAGATTCCATGTTCAAATCCCCATCTGGGTGGAGTTTCCATGTTCTCCCCGTGTCCGTGTGGGTTTCCTCCGGGTTCTCCGGTTTCCTCCCACAGTCCAAAAACATGGATCAAGTCAATTGAGTTCTCCAAATTGCCCCATATAGTGTGTGTGTGTGAGTGAGTGATAGATTTTTGCCCTGCCCAGTGCAAAAAACGTTCTCCCCTGGGTGGGCATGAGGAACCTCCCCCAGATAATAGATAGATGGATGGATGAAGACCCAGATAAACACTTTAACTTCATGCCTTTTAAAGATAGGTTTATCTTTATCCTCATGATAAATGGCCTGCAGAGTACCCAAGGGTTGGACATGACTGAATGGACAGCTCTCTCACTCATTCGCACACATTTACATTACATTTGGTCATTTATTGGACGCTTTTATCCAAAGCGACTTACAAGGTGAGCACAGGGTTCATCACAACATCCCTGGAGCAATGAGGGTTAAGGGTCTTGCTCAAGAACCCACACTGGTAACTTCAGTGGACCTGGGATTTGAACCCCCAACCTTCAGATTGATAGCTCAACACCCTGACCACTGAGCTACCCACCTAACCCACTCGCCCAGCCCACCCACTGCCAGGACGTGTGTCAGTTGTCCTAATTAAACACAATGAAATCACCACCCCCCACACACAGAACTAATTCCAACTTGGTTGCAGTGAAGACTTTGTGAATAAACCTTATATTAAAATAAAGTACATTTGGAGATTACCACGCACCAGTGAGGTGGAGGCCGCTGGGTGACTATGAGGATACCACCATACTGTCCTGTAGATGTTGATGTACTGCACAAAAAGCGCCACCAGCAGGTAAAGGAAGAGCAGGAACTCGAACAGCAGACTGCTGTCCAGTGGAAGCTCTGGGATGCGGCAGTGCCTCACCGGCTCCGGCGTGATGAGGGCAGTGAGCGGGGGGGCGGTCAGGCTTGATGAATTACTGCTCCTAAAAAGAAGCACCATGTTAACAAACAATGTGGAATACACACTGCAATTAGTAAATACAGCAGGGTGGCACGGTGGCTTAGTGGTTAGCATGTTCTCCTCTCAGCGTTAGGGATTCCCGGTTCGAATCCCCATCTGGGTGGAGTTTCCATGTTCTCCCCGTGTATGCGTGGGATTCCTCCGGGTTCTCCAGTTTCCTCCCACAGTCCAAAAACATGGATCAAGGTTAATTGAGTTCTCAAAAGAAATTGCCCCATAAAGAGTGTGTCTGTGTGAGTGTGTGTCCAGTGATAGATTGGCGTCCTGTCCTGGGTGTATCTGCCCTGCGCCCGAAACTTTCTCCCCTGGATGGGCATGGGGAACCCCCCCCCCCGTGACCCTAATAGAGGATAAAGCGGAGGATAATGGATGGATATTCATGATCTGAATAGCATGTAATGTAAAACAATATGCCTTAATATACATATATACAATAATATATATATATATATATATATATATATATATATATATATATATATATATATATATATATATATATATATATATATACACACACAATATATATATATATATATATATATATATATATATATATATATATATATATATATATATATATATATATATATACACACACACAATAAATATATATATATATATATATATATATATATATATATATATATATTTATATATATATATATATATATATATATATATATACACACACACAATAATATATATATATATATATATATATATATATATATATATATATATATATATATATATATATATATATATATACATACAGTATATATGAATAAATAGTTGCCACTATTCACTATTTAAGTTCCAACCCTCATATATATATAATTTTATTTGACTTTTTTTCCCAAAACAATACATATATATATATATATATATATATATATATATATATATATATATATATATATATATATATATATATATATATATATATATATACACATACACAACACACAACACACAACACACAAATGTAACACACACAAAGTTCACCAACATTAAAGATTGTGTTTATCTCCTTGCCAACAGTGTTATGAACGTTACATGCAGCTTCTGCAAACACAAGCACTTCAACTCTGTGTGTGTGTGTGTGCGTGTGTGTGTGTGCGTCTGTGCGTGTGTGTGCGTGTGTGCGTGTGTGTGCGTGCGTACGCCTATCTGTTCCTCTGCACACACATAAGCTTGTGATGTGAATGTGTGTGGTTGCATAATTCAATAAACCAAGCAAACACGGCACAGTTCTTAAGAAACCTAATTGCGCATTCTAAGAAAACAATCTGGGCTCTGTCTCCTCATCGCTTGGTCGATCTGAGTGGGTTGTGTGATGCAAATTTAACATATGATATCTATTCATCTGTAATGCTTTGTAATCTGTTGTTTGTCGTTATAATATGAAGTCTGTATCACACAAACGTATGAAAGTTCTACATACTGAACAGCGTACCTGCTCCTGGGGCCCGTGCCGTTGCTGAGTCCACCCCCCACTAGAGTCTGCAGGGAGGGCAACGCTGAGCGGCTCAGCTGCTGTCTACTCGGACCCCTGCGGCCCCCAGGCATGTCCGGCTCCCACTGTGCCAACCACCAGCACAATCCCAGCAGCTCCCGGCACCGACGTCCTCACGGGCTTGTCCCCCAGTGCAGCCAGGCCACTGAGGGAAACAGAGCGAGGGCATGGGTCAATATATTTCAAGGCATTTTAAAAGAATAAACAACGTAAATAACCGCTTAGTGGTTAGAATGTTCTCCTCCCAGCGCCAGGGATTCCAGAACATGGGAGAACATGGAAACCCCACCCAGATTCCAACTGGGAATCCCTAGTGCTTGAAAGGAGAACATGCCAACCAAACTAATTATTCAAGAACATTATAAAACAATACAGTCTGAGGTTTATTTTACCAAAACGAATGACCTCAGACCTTCAGCACCTGCACTTGGTTTTTCACATGCTGTGCTTTAGTCTTAATAAACTGATGTAATCGGTGTACCTTATAAGTTTAAAATTAAACCGAGTTTAAACCTCTGAACGTCTCGCCTGCATCAATTTCAAAAAGGCTGCAGAATGAGATCAGACATTATTGTAAGAAATAAATCCACTGAGGCAGTCGGAGTGCAAATCGACAGCCTGCATACTTTCTCTTTGTCAAAGGACAGCAGTTGAGTAGGCAACGCTAAAGTGCGGCCAAGGACAGACTCCTGTTGTTCGCACTGCCACACGAACACGTCCGAGTGTCCCGAACCACCTGGGAATGTGGTCTGATGGATCAGATCTCACTGTGTCCTCAGTGCCCTCCACACCTGCAGCGAACGCCGGTCACTTGTGATCCGGTCACGGAGGTCTGATCTAAAGGCTCTGAAACATCCCAAAATACAGCCATGTGCAAAGCTTTACTGTTCACACTCATAACAAGTCACCACTGCCGCTAAAACTAATCGATTCTTCAAATGAATCGCGATTCGTGGTCCAGGCGATCCTGAAAATGTCCAAGAATCCATCCATCCATTATTTTCAGCTTTATCCTCTATTAGGGTCGCGGGGGGCACCAGAACAGGACACCAATCTATTGCTGGGCATACACACACACACACACACACTCTATATGGGGTAATTTGGAGAACTCAATTGACCTTGATCCATGTTTTTGGACTGTGGGAGGAAACCGGAGAAATCGGAGGAAACCCACGCGGACACGGGGAGAACATGGAAACTCCACCCAGATTGGGATTCAAACCGGGAATCCCTAGCGCTGAGAGGAGAACATGCCAACCACTAAGTCACCGTGCCACCCAGGTTCTTCGTCATGCCCATTAGAAATCTAATAATCATTCATTCATTCATTCATTATCTTCCGCTTTATCCTCTATTAGGGTCGTGGGGGGGTTCCCCCATGCCCATCCAGGGGAGAACGTCTCAGGCGCTGGGCAGATAGACCCAAGACAGGGCATCAATCTATCGCTGGGCACACACTCACACACTCTATATGGGGCAATTTGGAGAACTCAATTGACCTTGATCCATGTTTTTGGACTGTGGGAGGAAACCGGAGAAATCGGAGGAAACCCACGCGGACACGGGGAGAACATGGAAACTCCACCCAGACTGGGGTTCAAACAGGGAATCCCTAGTGCTGAGAGGAGAACATGCCAACCATTAAGTCACCGTGCCACCCAGCTTCTTAGTCATGTCCATTAGAAATCTAATTTATCTAAAAAATCTAAAAAAAAAAAAAAAAAAAAAAAAAAAACATGGAACCAAACAAAGCATCACACTACAAGAGTCAAGAATTGAGGTTAAGTGAGGTTAAAGCGAAAGGCAAACGTCAGTTATTTAAGTCCTAAAGAAATAATTACACAACTGTGTAAACACGGAGATAATGAGCGCGTGCTGAGGGGTTGACATTTGTAAATCGTGTCGATGGGGAATGTTATTAAAACAGTAACCCTGTAAAGCCAACACATTCATTCCTCATGACCACTTAAACGTTCTCTGTTGTGTTAAGACACACCGACACTAAGCTTGGATTTGAGGATAGCCGATCTGATATCCTAACCCTTTAAAATTATAGTTATGAGACAGAAGCCTGACTTAAGTGTCGATTTTGTTATTGTGGACATGTCAGTATCGGCTCAGTAGCAGGTATTTGTCAATATCTAAGATCTAAGGCTCATTATTGGATGTTTTATAAACTGATAAAAGAACATCATACCAAAAACCTTTTAAAACTAATCAGTGCTCTAAAAAGGTTTTAGCTATATATATATATATACATACATATATATATATATATATATATATATATATATATATATATATATATATATATATATATATATATATATATATATATATATATATATATATTACACACACGGGCAGCACGGTGGCTTAGTGTTTAGCATGTTCTCCTCTCAGTGCTAGGGATTCCCGGTTCGTATCCCCAACTGGGTGGAGTTTCCATGTTCTCCGTGTCCGCATGGGTTTCCTCCGGGTTCTCCGGTTTCCTCCCACAGTCCAAAAACATGGATCAAGTCTAATGAATTCTCCAAATTGCCCCATATAGAGTGTGTGTGTGTGAGTGAGTGTGTGCCCAGCGATGGATTGGCGTCCTGTCCTGGGTGTATCTGCCCAGCGCCCGAAACTTTCTCCCCTGAATGGGCATAGGGAACCCCACCGTGACCCTAATAGAGGATAAAGTGGGAGATAATGAATGAATGAATATATATACACACAAACATCTCCTTTCTGCTCCACTTATCCTCCATGTTCTCAGTTCCACGTCCTGTAAAGATGGACTTTGTAGTTCTACAATTCCAGACTGTAGTCCATCTGTTTGTGTTCTACAGTACATACTGTGTACGTCCCCTTTACTCTGTTCTAATGGTCAGGACCCCAATAGTACCATCACAGAGCAGGGGTTATAAGAAAAAATATAAAAAAATTTTATGTACATACACAACTATGCAATATATATATATATATATATATATATATATATATATATATATATATATATATATATACACACACACACACACACACACACACACACACACACACACACTGTATATTTGATAACCATTTACAATATTGGTATTCCTAACTTTGCTCAGTAGGTTAAAGCATCCATGCATGTACAGTCCTCACATCAGAGTAAAATGATATCAGACTGAAGATGGTATATAAACAGATATTCATTCTCTTATTGATACTGATTTTAATTGTGTTTATTATTTTAATTAACTGACTGATTCTGTATAAATCAGCATGAGCGTTATTCAGGGTCATAGAGGGGTCCTGGGGACGGATCAGCTCCCACTTGTTTTTATTTTCACTTTGCTGATCTGATCGACAGTTTTAATTAAGCGCATTGAATGCATCTGGCGTGACCACTCGTGCTGGGATCTAACTTCCCGCTTCATATGGAAATAAACACAGATGTCATATTTATTTTTAAAGAACAAAAGCAGCTTGTTTCTAAACTCGTAGGAGAATTAAGTAAGCAAATAAGTAAAAAAAAAAAAAAAGTTATAATCCATCCATTATCTTCCACTTTATCCTCTATTAGGGTCGTGGGGGGGGGTTCCCCCATGCCCATCCAAGGGAGAAAGTTTCGGGCGCTGGGCAGATACACCCAGGACAGGACGCCAATCTATCGCTGGGCACACACTCACTCACACATACACACACACTCTATATGGGGCAATTTGGAGAATTCAATTGACTTGATCCATGTTTTTGGACTGTGGGAGGAAACCGGAGAACCCGGAGGAAACCCACGCAGACACGGGGAGAACAAGGAAACTTCACCCAGATGGGGATTTGAACCGGGAATCCCTAGTGCTGAGAGGAGAACATGTCAACCACTAAGCCACCGTGCCACCGGCACTTATAATAATAATAATTGGATATTTTGTCTTCCCATTTGGCAGCATGGTAGCTTAGTGGTTAGCACGTTCTCCTCTCAGCACTAGGGATTCCCGGTTCGAATCCCCATCTGGGTGGAGTTTCCATTTTCTCCCCGTGTCCACATGGGTTTCCTCCGGGTTCTCCGGTTTCCTCCCACAGTCCAAAAACATGGATCAAGTCAATTGAATTCTCCAAATTGCCCCATATAGAGTGTGTCTGTGTGAGTGAGTGTGTGCTCAGTGATAGATTGGCACCCTGTCCTGGGTGTATCTGCCCAGCGCCCGCAACGTTCTCCCCTGGATGGGCATGGGGAACCCCACCGCGACCCTAATAGAGGATAAAGCGGAAGATCGATTTATTAAGTACTAAGTATTAAGAAAACAAAAAAAAAGCTTCAAAAAAAGCTTTATTCAAACATGAATTTTGCCCTTCTATTCTTCTCCTGCAAATTTCTCGTTGAGTTCTCCAAATTGCCCCATATAGAGTGTGTCTGTATGAGTGAGTGTGTGTCCAGCAATGGATTGGCGTCCTGTCCTGGGTGTATCTGCCCAGCGCCCGAGACGTTCTCCCCTTGATGGGCATGGGGAACCTCCCCGCGACCCTAATAGAGGATAAAGCGGAAGATAACAGATGGATCTTCCCCTTTGTTTTGTTTTGTTTTATTTTATTAAGCTGATGTGTATAGACCACGGCCTCCTCTGACGTGACGAGCATTCCAGCTTCCTCTTCCATCAACCTCTGTGGTTTTCAGGTTTGAGTGGGTGGCTAATCATTTCAGCGTCTGCTCAGTGATACAGGCTTATACAGCATTCTAAAGTATGTGATATTAATCTATAATGCCAATGACCGTGCAGCGGGTAGCACTGCCGCCTTACAGCAAGAAGGTCCGGGGTTTATTTCCTGAGCAAAGGTTTCTGCTGTGTGGGGTCAGCATGGTTACCTTTAGGCAAACGAGGACAAGTTTGTACCCTCAGGCCATACGAACTCGGACCATTCTATAAAGCACTTACACGGTCACTTTACATGAATCCTCATCTTATCACCTCAGGTCACTTGGTCACATTTAACATTCTATCATCATTCATATCACTTTGCACTGTAACCATACATCCATCCATTATCTTCCGCTTTATCCTCTATTATGGTCGCATGGGGGGGGGGTGGTCCCATGCCCATCCAGGGGAGAACGTTTCGGGCGCTGGGCAGATAGAACCAGGACAGGGCGCCAATCTATCGCTGGGCACACACTCACTCACACAGACACACACGCATACACACTCTATATGGGGCAATTTGGAAAACTCAATTGACTTGATCCATGTTTTTGGACTGCGGGAGGAAACCGGAGAACCCGGAGGAAACCCACCTGGACACGGGGAGAACATGGAAACTCCACCCAGATTGGGATTTGAACCGGGACTCCCTAGTGCTGAGAGGAGAACATGCCAACCACTAAGCAAGTGTTCACAGCCAACTCAACATGTCTCTCGTTATTATTACTAGATGAGGACATCACTTCATTAACACCATCATTATTAGCTTAAAAGTTAAATACCATCAGGTATTTCAGCAATAAAATATTTGACTGAGAAATGTCTCATGTGGGCTTAGTGGTTTAGCATGTTCTCCTCTCAGCGCTAGGGATTCCCGGTTCGAATCCCCATCTGGATGGAGTTTCCATGTTCTCCCCTTGACTGCGTGGGTTTCCTCTGGGTTCTCCGGTTTCCTCCCACAGTCCAAAAACATGGATCAAGTCAATTGAATTCTCAAAATTGTAGAGTGTGTCTGTGTGTGTGAGTGAGTGTGTGTCCAGCGATGGATTGGCGCCCTGTCCTGGGTGTATCTGCCCAGCGCCCGAGACGTTCTCCCCTGGATGGGCATGGGGAACCCCACCGCGACCCTAATAGAGGATAAAGCGGGAGATAATGAATGAATGAATGTCTCATGTGTATTGTGATATATCTAGTCTACTCTACTTACGGGGAGAACATGGAAACTCCACCCAGATCCAGCGCTGAGAGGAGAACATGCTAACCACTAAACCACCTCTAAGTGATCAATTATATGAATTATTTTGCTTGAGGCTTAGTAATTAGCATGTTCTCCTCTCAGCACTAGGGACTCCCGGTTCGAATCCCAATCTGGGTGGAGTTTCCATGTTCTCCCCGTGTCCGCGTGGGTTTCCTCCAGGTTCTCCGGTTTCCTGCCACAGTCCAAAAACATGGATCAAGTCAATTGAGTTCTCCAAATTGCCCCATATAGAGTGTGTCTGTGTGAGTGAATGAGTGTGTGCCCAGCGATAGATTGGCGCCCTCTCCTAGGTGTATCTGCCCAGCGCCCGAAACGTCTCTCCCGATGGGCATCCCCCCCCCCCCCCCCGCGACCCTGATAGAGGATAAAGTGGAAGATAATGGATGAATGAATTAAAGTTACCAATGTGGGTCCTTAAAGACGACCCTTTACCCTGATGGCTGCTGTATCATGACCAACCTCGTGTTCTCCTAAATGATCTTAGGTTTTATAACAGGGTTCAAAGCTGGGGACCATATGTGGACATGGTGATGGAAAAAAACATGAAAAGAACCCTGAGCTCAACCCTAATAAACAGTTCTGGGATGAATCAGAAGGCAGACTGCAAGCTGGACTCTCAGCATCAGTGTGGGTTCTCACTCTTTTTGGATGAAGGGGCGGAAAACGGCCACGGATCCTAAAAAGTTTTTCCTCAGATAGGAGGATGTTGTTAAAACAGCAAATGAGGGGAAAACCAACTGAGAAGTCATGAGAATTATGGAAGGTATAATGTGAAGCTGCCCCGATACGTTTGTCCTGCCGACATTCAACACAAAATCCTCAGATATAAACAGAAGACAGAAACCTTAGATGCAATTGATCACAAGAGTCTAAAGTTGACTTTAAAAATCCAGACATTCACATAAACATGCAGCATCAGCAGAATCTCACGTCCGAAAGGGACACACAAGACGCTCAGCCTCATGTTTAACCTCACGCTCTGATCATCCATCCATTATCATCTGCTTTATCCACTATTAGGGTCGCAGGGGGGTTCCCCATGCCCATCCAGGGGAGAACGTCTCGGGCACGGAGCAGAAACACCCAGGACAGGACACCAATCTATCACTTTGCACACACTCACTCTATACAGGGCAATTTGGACAATTCAACTGACCTCGATCCATGTTTTTAGACTGTGGGAGGAAACCGGAGAACCTGGAGGAAACCCATGCGTCGCGGTGGGGTTCCCCATGCCCATCCAGGGGAGAACGTCTCGGGCGCTGGGCAGATACACCCAGGACAGGGCGCCAATCTATCACTGGACACACACTCACACAGACACACTCTATATGGGGCAATTTAGAGAACTCAATTAACTTGATCCATGTTTTTGGACTGTGGGAGGAAACCAGAGAACCCGGAGGAAACCCTTGCGGACACGGGGAGAACATGGAAACTCCACCCAGATTGGGATTCGAACCGGGAATCCCTAGCGCTGAGAGGAGAACATGCTAATCACTAAGCCACCGTGCCGCCCACACTCTGATCAACACCACAAAATAACATATAAATCAATCTTTTCATTCATTCATCCATTATCTTCCGCTTTATCCTCTATTAGGGTCGCGTTAGGGTTCCCCATGCCCATCCAGGGGAGAACGTTTCGGGCGCTGGGCAGATACACCCAGGACAGGACACCAATCTATCACTGGGCACACACACTCACTCACAGAAACACACGCATACACACTCTATATGGGGCAATTTGGAGAACTCAATTGACTTGATCCATGTTTTTGGACTGTGGGAGGAAACCGGAGAACCCGGAGGAAACCCACGCGGACACGGGGAGAACATGGAAACTCCACCCAGATGGGGATTCGAACCGGGAATCCCTAGTGCTGAGAGGAGAACATGCCAACCACTAAGCCACAGTGCCGCCCTGCACTGTACCTCAATGGTTAAATGTTAGGGGTGTAATGATACGCAAGATTCCCAGTTCAGTTCACACCGTGGTATGGACTGCACGGTACGATACAAATTCGGTATAACGAGGGGATTCATTCTCAAGCTTTTCACCATTTGGCTGGATTTTGTGCTATACATGTTAAAATTAGATTAAAATTCGGTTTGAGAGTGTAAAAAGTGTTTATGTCCATATAAAGTGTTCATATTCTTATTTCCTTATTATTTCTTATTTTTGTACAGGTGTGTGCGGTAGCTCAGTGGGTTAGGTGTGGGGCTAGTAATCAAATCTCAGGTCCAGTGAAGTTAACAATGTTGGTCCTTGAGGAAGGCCCTTAACCCTCATTGGGGGGGGGGGGGTGATCAGCTGTGTCTTGACCCCCAACTAAGTTACTTTGGATAAAAGTAACACACACATCGACACACACACACACACACCTACATATGCACACACACACACACCTACATATACACACACACACACACCTACATATACACACACCTACATATACACACACCTACATATACACACACCTACATATACACACACCTACATATACACACACACACCTACATATACACACACACACATACATACATACATACACACACACACACACACACACACACATAAACACACACATACTCACACATACTCACACATACATACACACACACACACAAACACACACATAAACACACACATACTCACACATACATACACACACACACACACACATACACACACCTACATACACACACACACACACACCTACATATACATACATACACACACACACACACACACCTACATATACATACACACACACACACACCTACATATACACACACACACACATACACACACACACCTACATATACATACACACACACACACACACACACCTACATATACATACACACACACACACCTACATATACACACACACACACACATACATACATACACACACATACATACACATACATACACACACACATATACATACACACACACATACACATACACACACATATACATACATATACACACCTACATACACACACACACACACACACATACATACATACATACATAAACACACACATACATACATAAACACACACATACTCACACACACATACATACATAAACACACACATACACACACACATACATACACACACATACACACACATACATACATACATAAACATAAACACACACACAGAGCAAATGACAGAGGCCTTATGTGAGGTTCGAACCTCATGTAAGTAACAGATCAATGAAAACAACCGAAAATGAGGAACTTGAGGACAAACTAACGCCGCTGACAGACAGAGACAGAGCTGAGTTTAACCACAGCGTTCAGAGAAAGGCGTGTGTTCGTGAAGTCCGCCTCAGTTTTTTAATAAACTAAACGCTACTCGCCGCGTTATCTGCAGGTAAAGCGGACGGTGAGAGGAGCGCGGCCCCCGCTGATCAACCGGGACAGGTCCAGCTGTCTCCGTCCCGCGGGGGGCATGCCTCGGTCCGCAGGTGGACTGCAACCTGTAGCTCGGCGCTCACACACCCAACTTTCCACGGCGCTCGGCAGCCGTTAAGCCGCGCCACGCGAGTTTTCTGCCACGCTCGCTGCCCTCAGCCGTGACAGATCCAGGAAGAGAGCCAGCGTGGGACTGTTACCGCTCTGCTGCGTTGTTTAGCCCGTTAGCCGTTAGCACCCGAGCTACCCCACACAGCCGGCGCTGAAGTTTGCACACACACGCGTTCTGCTCGGGGCAACCTCGTCCCGGAGTCTGTGAGGACCTGCGGACCAAAAGTTACCGGAGGAACGACCGGGGGACGGGGGGGGGTAGTTACTCACGCATCGATTCCGAGCCTGAGCTGCGGACGCATCAGTCAACCGGGCTCGAAAACCCCGACCCGAACCGAGCTCCGTCTCCAGCCGAGGCTCAGGCCCGCTGTCCGGGGGCGTCCCGCGCCGCTGGGAGTCCCGCAGACGTCAACGCGGCATGAGGGGGAGACGCCGCCGCCGCCGTTCGCTTCAGCTGCGCTCCTCCAACACAGACCGACGTGGCACAGCGAGCGGAGATGAGTCGCTCGACAACGAGCCGGCTCCAAGAGTCGGCTCTTTGAAGTGAACGAGGAGAGTTGGTTCTGGATTCGGAGCCGGGTTTTTTTTTTTTTTTTTTTTTTTTTTTTTTTTTTTGGGGGGGGGGGGGGGTGTGGGCGGAGTCTGTGGATCGTGCACTGAGCCGGAGGGGAGGGATTACACACACACACACACACACACACACACACACACACACACACAGTCAACACACACACACACACACACACACACACACACACCACACACACACACACACACACACACACACACACACAGTGAACACACGCACAAACACACACACAGTGAACACACACACACAGTGAACACACACACACAGTGAACATACCTGCACAGGTTGAACTGTTTATTTCCATTCATTATCTTCAGCTTTATCCTCTATTAGGGTCGCGGGGGGGTTCCCCATGCCCATCCAGGGGAGAACGTTTCGGGCGCTGGGCAGATAGACCCAGGACAGGACGCCAATCTATCACTGGACACACACTCACTCACACACACACACTCTATATGGGGCAATTTGGAGAATTCAATTGTCTTGATCCATGTTTTTGGACTGTGAGAGGAAACCGGAGAACCCAGAGGAAACCCACGCGGACACAGGGAGAACATGGAAACTCCACCCAGATGGGGATTCGAACCGGGAATCCCTAGTGCTGAGAGGAGAACATGCTAATCACTAAGCCACTGTGCCACCCTGAACAGTTTATTTATAAGTTTAATTAGAACATAAAAGAAAAGCAAGAGGGCACGGTGGCTTAGTGGTTAGCATGTTCTCCTCTCAGCGCTGGGGATTCCTGGTTCAAATCCCAATCTGGGTGGAGTTTCCATGTTCTCCCCGTGTCCGCGTGGGTTTCCTCCGGGTTCTCCGGTATCCCCTCACAGTCCAAAAACATGGATCAATTGAAGTCAATTGAATTCTCCAAATTGCCCCATATAGAGTGTGTGTGTGTGAGTGAGTGTGTGCCCAGTGATAGATTGGTGTCCTGTCCTGGGTGTTTCTGCCCAGCGCCCGAAACGTTCTCCCCTGGATGGGCATGGGGAACCCCACCACGACACTAATAGAGGATAAAGCAGAAGATAATGAATGAATGAATTTTTGCAGGTGGCACGGTTAGTGGTTGGCATGTTCTCCTCTCAGCACTAGAGATTCATGGTTCGAATCCCCATCTGATTCATGTGGGTTTCCTCCGGGTTCTCCGGTTTCCTCCCACAGTCCAAAAACATGGATCAAGTCAATTGAGTTCTCCAAATTGCCCCATATAGAGTGTGTCTGTGTGAGTGAGTGTGTGCCCAGCGATGGATTGGCGCCCTGTCCTGGGTGTATCTGCCCAGCGCCCGAAACGTTCTCCCCTGGATGGGCATGGGGGAACCCCCCCCCCCCCCCGGACCCTAATAAAGGATAAATCTGTTCCATGATAAGTATATAAAGTATATACATAACACCATATTATTAACAGTAAATATTAATAATGTGTTGTTACAGTAGTAATTAATTTTACACTTAATTTGTTAATGAACTGCTTTAAACTACAAATAAAAAAAGTCAAGGGAGCCACTCGGGAGCCGAAAGAGCCGGCTCGTTTTAGAGAGCCGAGCCAAAAGAACCGGCTCTCTGAAAAGAGCCGGAATGCCGAACACTAACGGCGAGTCCCCCTCCCGCGCTGACGTAGCCTCCGCGTGCGCCCTCGCGTGGCCGACACGCTCTTTCGCGTCACGCTGCAAATCGAGTCTCGCTCCCTGTGTAGGCGCCCTACAGACGAGCTGCGCAGACGCGCCGCCACCGCCTGCAGAGTGTAACTGCATGATCCTGAGGATGAGGTTTGCAGCGCGCCGCGGGGTTCTGCTCAGGTGGAAATGGTGGCGGCTCTGAAAACGTGTCTGTAAACGCAGAGGCCTGCAGTGACATGAAGAGCAATTATGCAAATTTATTCATTCATTAACTTTCACTTAATGTACTAGGGTCGCGGGGGGGGGGGGGGGGGGGGGGGGTGGGTTCCCCATGTCCATCCAGGGGAGAACGTTTCAGGGCGCTGGGCAGATACACCCAGAACAGGGTGTCAATCTATCACTGGACACACACTCACTCACACACACACAAAATAGGGCATCCATCCATTATCTTCCGCTTTATCCTCTACTAGGGTCGCGGGGGGGTTCTCCATGCCCATCCAGGGGAGAACGTTTCGGGCGCTGGGTAGATACACCCAGGACAGGACGCCAATCTATCACTGGGCACACACTCACTCACACAGACACACTCTATATGGGGCAATCTGGAGAATTCAATTGACTTGATCCATGTTTTTTTCTGGACACACACTCACTCTCACAGACACCCATCAATTATCTTCAGCTTTATTCTCTACAAGGGAACCCTGGAGGAAAGGGCGAGGGGGGGGGGGAGAACAATGAAACTCCACCCAGATTGGGATTCCCAAGCCCCGCGTTTCAGGAGTTGGGCAGGCACGGTGGTTTAGTGGTTGGCATGTTCTCCTCTCAGCACTAGGGATTCCCGGTTGGAATCCCCATCTGAGTGGAGTGTTTCCATGTTCTCCCCGTGTCCACGTGGGTTTCCTCCGGGTTCTCCGGTTTCCTCCCACAGTCCAAAAACATGGATCAAGTCAATTGAGTTCTCCAAATTGCCCCATATAGAGTGTGTGTGTGAGTGTGTGCCCAGCAATAGATTGGCATCCTGTCCTGGGTGTATCTGCCCAGCGCCCGAAACGTTCTCCTCTGGATGGGCATGAGGAACCTCCCCGCGACCCTAATAGAGGATAAAGCGGAAGATAATGAATGAATAAAAAAAAAATAATAATTTTTACCATTGAAATTCCCACTCAGACTTGGAGTTACGAAATATGGATACAAGATAATGACATCACAGCCGTCTATTAGTCTCTATGACTATATTTTGATATCTACGTTGGACAGTTTCATGGCATTTGATCTTAACTTCATTCATTCATCCATTATCTTCTGCTTTATCCTCTACTAGGGTCAGGCACACACTCACATACATACACAAACACACTCTATATGGGGCAATTTGGAGAACTCGATTGACTTGATCCATGTTTTTGGACTGTGGGAGGAAACCGGAGAACCCGGAGGAAACCCACACGGACACGGGGAGAACATAGAAACTCCACCCAGATGGGGATTCGAACCGGGAATCCCTAGCGCTGAGAGGAGAACATGCTAAACCACTATGCCACAATGATCTTGAAAAAACCTTGATCTGAACTTCTCATCAGTTTTTAACATGTATACAATGTCTCCCAAAGACACATTGCAGATGCATTTCTTAAGAAAGGCACATATTTTTTTATGACACTAAGGTTAATTGAAAAAGGAACAGACATCTGTTCTTCATGAAACGTTACCTTTAGGGACCCCACTCGATTAGTACAGCATGTTCTGCACCAATTACTGCTGCACATCTGGAGATTGCATCAAAATGCTTTGTACATCTGGATTTATACTTTTTTTTTATTTTTTAAAGTCATTATTTTCTGGACAATTGCCCTGGATTCCATGCAAATCTGCCAGCAATGCAAAACATCCCCACAGCATAACACCACCAACACCATGCCTCACTGTGAGTGCTCAGTATCAAATAACACACAATATTCATTCATTCATTTATTCATTCATTATCTTCCGCTTTATCCTCTATTAGGGTCGCAGGGGGGGGGGTCCCATGCCCAGGGGAGAACGTTTCGGGCGCTGGGCAGATACACCCAGGACAGGACGCCAATCTATCGCTGGGCACACACTCACTCACACTCTATATTTGGAGAATTCAATTGACCATAGAACCCGGAGGAAACCCACGCAGACACGGGGAGAACATGGAAACTCCACCGAGATTAGGATTCGAACCGGGAATCCCGTAGTGCTGAAAGGAGAACATGCTAAACACTAAGCCACCGTGCCACCAACACACAATATATCAATTAAAAGCAAAACAGAAGCAGCACGGTGGCTTAGTGGTTTGGCATGTTCTCCTCTCAGCTGTAGGGATTCCCGGTTCGAATCCCAATCTGGGTGGAGTTTCCATGTTCTCCCCGTGTCCGTGTGGGTTTCCTCAGGGTTCTCCGGTTTCCTCCCACAGTCCAAAACATGGATCAAGTCAATTGAGTTCTCCAAATTGCCCCATATAGAGTGTGTGTGTGAGTGAGTGAGTGAGTGTGTGTCCAGCGATAGATTGGCGTCCTGTCCTGGGTGTATCTGCCCAGCGCCCGAAACGTTCTCCCCTGGATGGGCATGGGGAACCCCCCTGCGACCCTAATAGAGGATAAAGCAGAAGATAATGAATGAATGAATGAATAAAACAAAACAGCAAAACCATTACAAAAAAAAAATATTTATTCGATTTTCAAAGTCACAGCATCTTGTGATTCACAAATATTCCCACTCACCCCATGAACGTTAATATAAACTATTTGAGTCGGTTCTCTGCAGATATATATATATATATCCTTAAATCAACATTACAGGCTATTTAATTATACAGTATAGCAGATTAAAGGAACAGCCCCATGAGCATTTACTGTAAATAACAAACACGCTACCATACATACATTTACCACAACCTCTGTTCATCGTTCTTCATTTTAAATTCTACGTAAAATATAAATACAAAAACGAACTACGTACATGACGCGGCGTAAACCAGAAGTTTAAAAAAAGCAAAGCTGTGAAAGCGTCTGTATTGCATTAACACAACACAACACAAAGCGACGTTTCTATTATATACACTGTACAAATACAGCAGACTCACAACGTAAAGTCACTTCAGATCACAGCTCGGGAAGCGAGGAACTACTTCAGATATAAATGCAAACATAAAAATGATTTGATGAAAAGTGGCAGCTACGAAATCCTACGTTCAGCAGTGTCAACAGGGTGTCAATCTATCACTGCACACACACTCACTCACACAAAATAGGGCATCCATCCATTATCTTCTGCTTTATCCTCTATTAGGGTCGCGGGAGGGGGGGGGGGTTCCCCATGCCCATCCAGGGGAGAACATTTCGGGCGCTGGGCAGATACACCCAGGACAGTACACCAATCCATCACTGGACACACACTCACTCACACACACTCTATATGGGGCAATTTGAAGAACTCAATTGACTTGATCCATGTTTTTGGACTGTGGGAGGAAACCGGAGAACCCAGAGGAAACCCACACGGACACAGGGAGAACATGGAAACTCCACCCAGATGGGGATTCGAACCGTTAACCACTCAGCCACCGTGCCGCCCCCTCTGGAGGAATCAGTAGTGTAAAATGGTTCTTTGCACCACCCTTTATTAAAATAACACGCAATACAAAATGGGGCAGACAATATAATAAAAAACAAGGTGAGTCACAGGACATGCTGCTCTGTCTGCAGGTAATTATGGGGTTCTTAGCGTTCCGTGTGGCTCTACTGGTTCCCTGGAATTTGTCCAAACCGCTTTTATTTACTCGTAAAAACAAACGTTTGTAGGCGTGATGATGCTCACGGTGCTGGAAAACTTTACCTTTACTTTAAAACGTACCTGAGATATTTAAAAGAAATCAGAACCTTTAGAACATGGGCAGAGACCTTAGAACTTGGGTCCACTTTTCCACTTGTTGTGAAAATCGTGTGAAAGCTTGGGGGGCATCGTTTACATTTGGATGCCGTCCTTGGCACAGGGCTACAGGGTTTAGGGGACGTCCACGTACAGACGGAAGGCTTCATATTACGACACTCCTACCACTCCGCGAGCTCCGGACCTGGAGGAGAGAAAAGGCCGAGTTAATTGGCAGTGTTCGCGGGGGATTTCCTAAAAATGATTAGTGATTGCACACCGACGACCTGTGGCGTCCGTCCATAGGAGGCGCTGTGACACCGCTCACATAGGAGGCACTTTAAAATTGTTCAGATATTAAACCGAATTCATTATCCATCCATTATCTTCCTCTTTATCCTCTATTAGGGTCACGGGGGGGGTTCCCCATGTCCATCCAGGGGAGAACGTTTCGGGGCGCTGGGCAGATACACCCAGGACAGGACACCAATCTATCACTGGACACACACTCACTCACACAGACACACTCTATATGGGGCAATTTAGAATTGTCTAAATCGCCCCATATAGAGTGGGGGGCCCCAAATTTTGTCTAAATTGCCCCATATAGAGTGTGTCCCCATATAGAGTGGGGGGGGCCCCCAAATTTTGTCTAAATTGCCCCATATAGAGTGTGTCCCCACATAGAGTGGGGGGCCCCATATAGAGTGGGGGGGGGGGGGGTTCCCCATGTCCATCCAGGGGAGAACGTTTCGGGGCGCTGGGCAGATACACCCAGGACAGGACACCAATCTATCACTGGACACACACTCACTCACACAGACACACTCTATATGGGGCAATTTAGACAATTCTAAATTGCCCCATATATCTTCTACTAGGGTCGTGGGGGGGTTCCCCATGCCCATCCAGGGGAGAACGTTTCGGGCGCTGGGCAGATACACCCAGGACAGGACGCCAATCTATCACAGGACACTGAATTAATTATGAACTGCTAATTAGTTGAGAAATGTATTTATTTGTACTGCGTGTCTAATAGACATGTTAGAATTTATTAAAGGAATAAATAAATAACGTGGGGCGGCACGGTGGCTTAGTGGTTGGCATGTTCTCCTCTCAGCACTAGGGATTCCCGGTTCGGATCCCCATCTGGGTGGAGTTTCCATGTTCTCCCCATGTCCGTGTGGGTTTCCTCTGGGTTCTCCGGTTTCCTCCCACAGACCAAAAACATGGTTCAAGTCAATTGAGTTCTCCAAATTGCCCCATATAGAGTGCGTCTGTGTGAGTGAGTGTGTGCCCAGTGAACCTGTCCTGGGTGTATCTGCCCAGCGCCCGAAATGTTCTCCCCTGGATGGGCATGGGGAACCCCCCCCGTGACCCTAATAGAGGATAAAGCGGGAGATAATGAATGAATGAATCGTGTGATTGGACAATTCCCGAATCGACTCATTAACTCAGGAGTGGTTCATTAGTTCGACTCACCCTTAAAGTTTGCAGACAGGAGGAGCAACAAAATGAAAGAACATTCAGGTTTATCTTTACAAAAAATGCTTTTACAAAATGTTCACTGGAAACAAAAAAAACAAAGAGGATAAAGGAGCTCGGACCGGATCGTCCCAATTTTAGAGAAACAGCAGCATGCGAGTGATCAGGGCTGGCAGTGATGTTCATTAGAGAAAACAGTAATCACAGAGATAAACGACTTTAACAGGAATGTTAATGAGAAATTTGAAGGCCAGAAGGAAAGTTAAATAAAGCTCTTTCTGAAGATTTTTTTTTTTTTTTTTTTTTTTTTTGCGCCCCAAGCGGCACCGTGGCTTTGTGGTTTAGCACGTTCGCCTCTCAGCGCTAGGGATTCCCGGTTCGAATCCCCATCTGGGTGGAGTTTCCATGTTCTCCCCGTGTCCACGTGGGTTTCCTCCGGGTTCTCCGGTTTCCTTCCACAGCCCGAAAACATGGATCAAGTCAATTGAGTTCTCCAAATTGCCCCATATAGAGTGTGTATGTGTGAGTGAGTGTGTGTCCAGTGATAGATTGGCGCACTGTCCTGGGTGTATCTGCCCAGCGCCCGAGACGTTCTCCGCTGGATGGGCATTGGGAACCCCCCCGCGACCCTGATATAGGATAACGTGAAAGATAATGAATGAATGAATGAATGTTTGCGACCCCCTCCCCATTTTTTTTAGCACCAGCTGCCACTGCCGACAATCCATCCATTCATTATCTTCCGTTTTATCCTCTATTAGGGTCGCGGGGGGGGGGGTTGGTTCCCCATGGCCATCCAGGGGAGAACGTTTCGGGCGCTGGGCAGATACACCCAGGACAGGACGTCAATCTATCACTGGGCACACACTCACTCACACAGACACACTCTATGGGACAATTTGGAGAACTCAATTGACTTGATCCATGTTTTTGGACTGTGGGAGGAAACCGGAGAACCCGGAGGAAACCCACGCGGACACGGGGAGAACATGGAAACTCCACCCAGATGGGGATTCGAACCTGGAATCCCTAGCGCTGAGAGGAGAACGTGCTGACCACTAAGCCCCCTGCCGACGACCCAAAACTGTAATTCCAGATTAAAGTAAAGATGGCAGAGAGAAAGAGAGATAGAACGCATGCTCGTGATTAATTCCATAGAGTTCTCCATAGAACGCAAAGGATCAACTTCATCAGATGTGATCAGACAAACGAAGGAGACATTAGACTCTTACGGAGACGCGGGCTTGCTTCGATGGTTTTAGGCCTGGCTCAAACTCTCGGTAACTAGGCGGATGATTGGACCAGTCTCCGCCCCGCGCCTCGCCTCTATAGCCGCCTCCTCTGCGGTTGCCGCTCTGAACGCTGGCGGACTCCCAGGCATCTCTCGGGTCGTCCGTGAGGTCGTCTCGTGACCGCGAGCGGGGCCGGTAGCCGACGCGGCTGTGACCGTCCAGCATGTTGTCCTGACTGTAGCTGCGGGACATGCCTTTGGACGGAGGTCGCTGGCGGTGCCGGTGGTTGTTGGACGAGCCGCTGGAGTGCGCTGGATGCTGCCTACGGAAACCGGGGCCATCGTCCAGCCCTGAGAGCATGCTGGGGGGTCCGGCGGAAAAGGGCACGGCGTGGGTCAAGTGAACGGGTGGCGGTGGTATGAGGGGGCTGTTGCCATCCATATCCCGCACTTGACTTTCCAGGTAGTCCAGGACCTTATTGGGACCAGTATTGACGTGCATGTTGTGTGGGGGCATTCCAACGGGGATCGGGCCGTGCATCGGAACGTGGAGTGGGGCATGCATGGGGGCAGCCATGCTTAATGGGATCTGTTCATGATGGGATGGGGGTGGCAGAGGCATCGGGGGCATAGCTGCCATGGGGATCTTTCCAGATGCAGAACCTGAAAAAGAAATAGAAAGCATGATTGTATTAAGTAGTCTAACAAGTTTTATGACTTTTTCGGCACGGTGGCTTAGTGGTTTTGCATGTTCTCCTCTCGGCACTGGGAATTCCCGACTCAAATCTTAATCTGGGTGGAGTTTCCATGTTCTCCCCGTGTCTGCATGGGTTTCCTCCGGGTTCTCCGGTTTCCTCCCACAGTCCAAAAACTGGATCAAGGTCAACTGAGTTCTTCAAATTGCCCCATATAGAGTGTATCTGTGTGAGTGAGTGTGTGTCCAGCGATAGATTGGCGTCCTGTCCTGGGTGTATCTGCCCAGCGCCCGAAACGTTCAAATCCATTATCTTCAGCTTTATCCTCTATTAGGGTCGCGGGGGGGTTCCCCATGCTCATCCAGAGGAGAACGTTTCGGGCGCTAGGCAGATACACCCAGGACAGGGTGCCAATCTATCACTGGACACACACTCACTAAAACAGACACACTCTACATGGGGCAATTTGGAGAATTCAATTGTCTTGATCCATGTTTTTGGACTGTGGGAGGAAACCGGAGAACCCGGAGGAAACCCACGTGGACACAGGGAGAACATGGAAACTCCACCCAGATTAGGATTTGAACTGGGAATCCCTAGTGCTGAGAGGAGAACATGCTAACCACTAAGCCACCCCGTGCATATATATATATATATATATATATATATTAGGGCTGTATTCATCTAAAGATTTTCGTAGTTGAATCTGATTCTTCAGATTTTCCCTATAGTCGACTGATAGTCGAATCAGTTAAAATTTCACGACAAGATGGCGCTAAGGGCATAGTTAAAATTTTTTTTTTTTTTTTTTTTATATTTTACTTGTTTTTCTAACAAAAGAAAACCTTTTTTTTTTGTTTTTCTTTTTTCTTCTAAAAATTATGATTTTATTTGACAAAAGGCTATATATATAACGAAAACAAAGACATTTCATGTAAAAACTAATGCTTAGCAGCAGCCATGGGCGCCCCCATGTGGTCAAAATGGTACATTCGACGATGAGGTTCATAGTCGACTACGGTTCTCCGAATCGAATCGTCAAATATTGCAGCTCACCCCTAATATATATATATATATATATATATATATATATATATACACACACACACACACACTCATTAGACCGGCGTCTCGCACATAGACATGTTAGAATTTATTAAAAGAATAAATAAATACATGTAATTGCTCCCATTGTGCACATTTTCTATTAGACACACAGTACAAATAAATACCTTTCTCAACTTTTTTGCAGTTTATAATTAATTCAGTTTAATATCTGAACAATTTTTAGGGGGGGGGGGGGGCGGCACACGTGCACTTTATGTTGATTGTGTAGTAGCCGTCATGTCTAGCACCTTGTTCCCTGGGAACGCTGTTTCGTTCCACATATAATGTACTGTACTCTGTATTGTTGAAATGACAAATAAAACACTTGAATGCTTGTAAACTGGCTCATTGAGTTCCCGGGGATCGGACCCGAGCGGATGGATAACGCACGGTCAGTTCTCAGACGAATGCTTCTCAGAGCAAGAATGCAAAGAATTTAAATCTCTGTGAGCTGAAGCTCAGGGGGAGTCAGGTGAGTCTGCGGTGCGTGAAGGCCACGGGTGCAAAACGAGACCATCCAGCACTCTTAACATCAACGCTTAAGACACACTGTGAAGGACAATCACATGTTTGGGGTTCTTTAGGAAACCCAGTCTCTCGTCAGTCGGCCAAGAAACTCATTCATTTGGCTTTTAGTGCGTTAAAGGGTTCAGTAAATTTAGTGCAAAATACAGATTTCAAACAAAGACAATATCGCCTCTCA
Organism: Corydoras sp. C115; assembly: GCA_019802505.1. Lineage (NCBI taxonomy): Eukaryota > Metazoa > Chordata > Actinopteri > Siluriformes > Callichthyidae > Corydoras > Corydoras sp. C115. Next base: position 35,094 of record JAFMOC010000800.1, read on the forward strand.
GCACTAGGGATTCCCGGTTCGAATCCCCATCTGGGTGGAGTTTCCATGTTCTCCCCGTGTCTGTGTGGGTTTCCTCCAGGTTCTCCGGTTTCCTCCCACAGTCCAAAAACATGGATCAAGTCAATTGAATTCTCAAAATTGCCCCATATAGAGTGTGTCTGTGTGAGTGCGTGTGTGCCCAGCGATGGATTGGCGCCCTGTCCTGGGTCTATCTGCCCAGCGCCTGAGATGTTCTCCCCTGGATGGGCATGGGGAACCCCACCGCGACCCTAATAGAGGATAAAGCGGGAGAAAATGAATGAATGAATGAATGAATGAATAACTAATGAATGGGGCGGCACGGTGGCTTAGTGGTTTAGCATGTTCTCCTCTCAGCGTTAGGGATTCTCGGTTCGAATCCCAATCTGGGTGGAGTTTCCATGTTCTCCCCGTGTCTGTCTGGGTTTCCTCCGGGTTCTCCGGTTTCCTCCCACAGTCCAAAAACATGGATCAAGTCAATTGAATTCTTCAAATTGCCCCATATAGAGTGTGTCTGTGAGTGAGTGTTTGCCCAGTGATAGACTGGCGCCCTGTCCTGGGTGTATCTGCCCAGCGCCTGAAACGTTCTCCCTTGGATGGGCATGGGGAACCCCCCGCGACCCTAATAGAGGATAAAGCAGGAGATAATGGATGGATGAATAACTAATAAATAATCAAACAAAATAAATGTAATAACAGTTTGAAAAATGGATAAGTACCCTCATGAAAGGGCAGTTTTTAAAGAGGACAGAGGGGGGAATAAGGGATCTGGACTAAAGGCCCTGATGTTTCTAAACCCTAAAAACACCCCCGATACAGTCTTTATGATTAGATATACTGACCTGCATAGAGCATGGGGTTCATCCCATATGCAGAGCTGTGAGAACTCAGGGGAGCGTAGACCGGCTGTCCATTTATCCAGGGGGTCATGGCCTTCTGGGCTTCTTTGATCATCCGGTGTTGCATCACAGCTGAGGACGAGAGCAAACATTCAGGGCTGAATCTGTGAAACTACACCTAATGGCTACGATAGTACTTGGTGTTGTGTACATGTCCTGGCCCATGGGGGGGGGGAATGAGGGGGGGGGTCTTACTTTTCTCAGGGCAGCAGCAGGTTTGTGGGCAACATGGGCAGCGAACATAGCAGCAGCAATGCTGAGGACAACACTGACAGCAGCAGATACAAAAGAGCAGGATGAGAAGTAACGCTCCGATGATCATGAAGAACACCGTCAACCAGCCTGCAAGATCAAAGACACTGATGAGTGACAAGGAAACAACTTTAATGTGCAATAACAATCATTCATTCATTCATTATCTTCTGCTTTATCCTCTATTAGGGTCGTGGGGGGGGGTTCCCCATGCCCATCCAGGGGAGAACGTTTCGGGCGCTGGACAGATACACCCAGGACAGGACACCAATCTATCGCTTGACACACACTCACTCACACACACACTCTATATGGGGCAATTTGGAGATTTCAATTGATTTCATCCATGTTTTTGGACTGTGGGAGGAAACCCACGCGGACACGGGGAGAACATGGAAACTCCACCCAGATGGGGATTCGAACCGGGAATCCCTAGTGCTGAGAGGAGAACATGCTAACTACTAATCCACCGTGCCATAACATAATCAGGATAATCATTCAAATATAATATTAATTTATTATTCTATGTTATTCCCCACTGTGCACTATATTTTACATTTTTAAATTCAAGAAATATTAGATACCGTACACATGACCCTTTATTTTTACTTTATTGCGTATTTTTAGTACTTTTAGTTTAATTTTACTTAAATGTTAAATTTTTGTTGTACATATAAATACGATGTTTTATTTATTAACAGTAATACACAACCCTTACCTGTAAAAGCAGTATTGATTCTACAAAAGGGTTACAAACACTCTATAATTCAAAAATATGTTTATTGAAAACAAAATTATTTTAAAAAAATGTATTTTGTTCTTCCACCAATTAATTAGTTTTGATTGCTAGTAACAGGATACTGGTTTCTCAAACAATATTAAAATGCCATCTAGTGGCCAAATTACAGAATATATATAAATATCCATCCATTATCTTCCGCTTTATCCTCTATTAGGGTCGCGGGGGGGGGTTCCCCATGCCCATCCAGGGGAGAACGTTATATATATATATATATAGGCAAAGTAGCTCACTGGTCAGGGCGTTGGGCTATCAATCTGAAGGTTGGGGGTTCAAATCCCAGGTCCACTGAAATTACCAGTGTGGGTTCTTGAGCAAGACCCTTAACCCTCATTGCTCCAGAGATGTTGTGATGAACCCTGTGCTCAACTTGTAAGTCGCTTTGGATAAAAGCATCCAATAAATGACCAAACGGAAATGTAATATATATGTGTAGAAATTAGGGGTGAGCTGCAATATTCGCTGATTCGACGATTCGATTCGGAGAACCATAGTCGACTATGAACCTCATAGTCGAATGTACCATTTTGACCACATGGGGGCGCCCATGGCTGCTGCTAAGCATTAGTTTTTACATGAAATGTCTTTGTTTTCGTTATATATATAGCCTTTTGTCAAATAAAATCATCCTAAGTTCTGTTAATATTTTTTTTAAATGATGTGTGCGTTTAACAATAGACTACACATTAATAAAGCAAGTAAAATATAATTTTTTTTTTTTTTTTTAAAAACCACGCTTATAGCGCCGTCTTGTGGTGAAATTTTTACTGATTCGACTATCAGTCGACTATAGGGAAAATCTGACGAATCAGATTTGACTATGAAAATCATTAGTTGAAGACACCCCTAGTAGAGATTATACTTTAAATTATACTTTAATGAATAAAACACAGTCATGAAACTAAACAGACTGTTTCAGTAAGTTTACAAAAGAATTTCAAAATCATATATTATTATTATTTTGTATATTTTGTCCCTTTATGCATGTTTATATTCAACATGACAAAAATACAGATACATTTCTGCCTCCATCAAATCCACTCCACCCTGAAGGTTATATGATGGGGCCTTGGGGTTTTTCCTCAACAGCCGAAGCACCAATATTTCATATTTCTAAACTCTATATTGAGAAAATAGCTGCTTACCATAAACAATGAGCTTGACCTCCCTGTTGGAATATCCAGTTGTGTCTCCAGCTGCGTTAATCGAGCAGACATACATGCCGTTGTCCCACCACATCACCTCAGTGATCACAAGGTCAGCCACTGATAGAGGGACAGAACGATACAGCAGAAGTACTTCAAATAAAATCTTATATTATTCGTATGATTGTAACTAAAACGTTGAGGTTTTACGAAACAACAACCTGCATTTACATGACACATTGCCACAACATCCAATATGCCATTAATATAGGGATATTTAATGAGGGGCGGCACCGTGGCTTAGTGATTAGCATGTTCTCCTCTCAGCGTTAGGGATTCCCGGTTCGAATCCCAATCTGGGTGGAGTTTCCACGTTCTTCCCGTGTCCGCGTGGGTTTCCTCCGGGTTCTCCGGTTTCCTCCCACAGTCCAAAAACATGGATCAAGTCAATTGAATTCTCCAAATTGCCCCATATAGAGTGTGTGTGTGTGTGTGAGAGAGTGAGTGTGTGCCCAGTGATAGATTGGTGTCCTGTCCTGGGTGTATCTGCCCAGCGCCCGAAACGTTCTCCCCTGGATGGGCATGGGGAACCCCCCCCCCGCGACCCTAATAGAGGATAAAGCTGAAGATAATGGATGGATGGATATTTAATGATGCTTTGAAATAGACTGTATAAGAGTTAATAATTAATTATATTAAATTATACAGGGCGGCACGGTGGCTTAGTAGTTTGCATGTTCTCCTCTCAGCACTAGGGATTCCTGGTTCGAATCCCAACATGGGTGGAGTTTCCATGTTCTCCCCGTGTCTGTGTGGGTTTCCTCCAGGTTCTCCGGTTTCCTCCCACAGTCCAAAAACATGGTTCAAGTCAACTGACTTCTCCAAATTGCCCCATATAGAGTGTGTGTGTGTGTGTGTGTGAGTGAGTGTGTGTCCAGTGATAGATTGGCGTCCTGTCCCGGGTGTATCTACCCAGCGCCCGAAACGTTCTCCCCTGGATGGGCATGGAGAACCCCACTGTGACCCTACTAGAGGATAAAGCAGGAGATAATGGATGGATAAATTATGCTATATTAAACAACGAGTTCTACGCAGCGAGTAAAGCTCATGTGTAAAGACGTACGGTTCTGAATGGTGATTTTGCGTTCTCTGTAATCAGGACCCAGCGTGGCTTCACCAGAGCCGTATTTCTGGGCCACGGTTCGGATGGTACGCTGGCTGTCCGGACAGTCGTTGGCAGGGTCCTGACCCAGCTGCAGAGCCGCCTGATAATCTGCATAAGAGACAGTTCACATAACAATATAAGGACTAGTTAAAGGATTAAGTTGAGGATTCTGATTATTAAAATGAATGTTTAATTTATTAAAAAAATAAATAAATAAAAATAAATTCTGAAAACTGAATCGTTAGGTGTGTGGCAGCAGCATGAACGAACACACATCACACATTGCTTGAGAGAGGAGGCAGAACATTGCTTGAGAGAGGGGGCATAGGGAGGTGATTGATGCACCTGCTGAAGGTTCTGCTCACTCTCTTAGTGTTAAGATATAAGGAGGACGAGTCCCCCACTGAGCCTTTGTCCTCCCAAGGTTTCTTCCACACACTCACTCACACAAACACACTCTATATGGGGCAATTTGGAGAATTCATTTGACCTTGGATCCATGTTTTTGGACTGTGGGAGGAAACCGGAGAACCCGGAGGAAACCCACGCGGACACGGTAATCCCTAGCGCTGAGAGGAGAACATGCTAACCACTAAGCCACCGTGCAGCCACAGCAGCTTAGAGGTTGGCATGTTCTCCTCTCAGAGCTAGAGATTCCCGGTTGGAATCCCAATCTGGGTGGAGTTTCCATGTTCTCCCCGTGTCCACGTGGGTTTCCTCTGGGTGAGTGAGTGAGTGTGTCCTGTCTGCTCAACGCCCGAAACGTTCTTTCCCTCCCCCCCCGATCCTAGTAGAGGATAAAGCTGAAGATAATGGATGGATGTAATTAATTTATTTAGTTTTCTATGGATAAATTTAGGGGTGTCTTCAACTAAGGATTTTCATAGTCGAATCTGATTCGTCAGATTTTCCCTATAGTCGACTGATAGTAGAATCAGTTAAAATTTCACCACAAGATGGCGCTATAAGCGTGGTTTTTAAAAAAGATTTTTTTAAATATTTTACTTGTTTTTCTAGAGCACCGTAAATGGGTCAAAGCGCACACATCATTGAAAAAAATATTAACAAAAATTAGGATGATTTTATTTGACAAAAGGCTATATATATAACGAAAATAAAGACATTTCATGTAAAAACTAATGCTTAGCAGCAGCCATGGGCGCCCCCATGTCGTCAAAATGGTACATTCGACTATGAGGTTCATAGTCGACTACGGTTCTCCGAATCGAATCGTCGAATCAGCGAATATTGCAGCTTACCCCTAGATAAATTGCACATTTTGACAAAAAAGTTTGTTCTTTATTATCATTGCATAAAACGAGAAAGAGGATAAAGTAATTTAACACGATATAGGGGTGGTTTGTAAAAAAGATATATATTTTTGTAATTTTGTTTCTTGTCTTCTTGCCACTGCCGCCGCTTCGGCTTTACATTACACAGTGGATGTGTGGATCCGGTGGGTGGAAAAAGTTCAAGTCATGTGCATAAAGGGGAGATAGATTGGAGTCTTGCCTCGGTTCACAACACCCACGCTTATTGATCTAAAGGTTAAAGGCTTTTATTTATTCAACAGTAAAGCCTGAATAACTGCAATCCAGCAATATATATATATATATATATATATATATATATATATATAATAAACAGCATTATTTTAAAGACAGAACACATCCAGTTGGAACAGAGTACAAGCATTCGATTCGTAATGTGAGCACTGTCTGAAAAACAAAAAAAAAAACCCTGAAGCATAACAGTGTGATAAACGAAACATGTTCAAGGTCTGCATTATTACACTCTGCCGATAAGAGGGAGATAAACAAGCTGCACTGTGTTGTAATGAGGAACTGTTCTGATTTAGATCAGCTTTGGCTCAAGCTGTTCTTTGTATCCGTGTAGTGAACATGTGCTTATGATGGCACATTAAAAGGATCCCACATAATGATGTATTAGTAATATTAACATTAATATACAGTTATCCACAACACTATTTGAAAAATCTAAAGTCTAAACAGGAACAAAACTGAACGCTAAAATCACATTTACAGTAAAAACTCTAACCCCTGACTTCTGAGTCTGAACAGAATTTTAATGCAACAATAATAGAACGAACAGAACGAACACAGCGGTCGGAAATGGGAATGCTGCCACAATAGCAGGTTGCTTTCTCACCTGTGGAGTAGTAATTCAACACAGGGTCTTTGCAGAAAGACTTGTACGTCCAGACGACCAGTACATTCTGAAGGCTGGCTGACGTGGAATAATCACAGCGCATCGTGACCGGGGCGAACAGGCCCGTACTGTACTGAGACTGAGGGACCGTCACCTGGACCGGAGACACGTCTGCAAAACAGAAACACGTCAAGATACATCAGCAATGTACAAATCGATGGTTTCAGCAGTTTCACAGTCCTGTGAAGACTGTGCTTTAGTCTCTTATGAAGTTATTGAAGTTTATTCATTCATTCATTCATTATCTTCCGCTTTATCCTCTATTAGGGTCGCGGGGGGGTTCCGCATGTCCATCCAGGGGAGAATGTTTCAGGCGCTGGGCAGATACACCCAGGACAGGGCGCCAATCTATCACTGGACACACACTCACACACACATACACACTCTATATGGGGCAATTTGGAGAACTCAATGGACTTGATCCATGTTTTTGGACTGTGGGAGGAAACCGGAGAACCCGGAGGAAACACACGGGGAGAACATGGAAACTCCACCCAGATTGGGATTCGAACCTGAATCCCTAGTGCTGAGAGGAGAACATGCTAAACACTAAGCCACCCGCAGAAATAACCAAGTAACAAAAAAATATATACATAACTTTTGATATCCAAACAAATTATTGAAGGTATATCTTTGGGGTTCAGGTTTTTTGCTCGAAGTAAAATGATTCAATCAGATTCAAAATTATTAATTTAGAATACAACATCCAGCCGATTGCAAAATGCATGCCATTCATAGTTCACTATATGGACAAAAGTACCGGGACACACCTCGTAACCACTGAATCCAGGCGTTGCATTCAGTCCCAGTGCCGGGTGTACAAGGTTAAGCGACTAGTCTACAGTTTAAACATTTGTATGCTTCCAACTTAGAGGAAACAGTTTGGGGAAGGCCCTTTTGTTATAGTGTGTGCATGAGTTCGGTAAGAAAAAGAAACCTGCCTTGTTGATATCCTTTTAATCGTAAACATTTGTATTTAATTTCATTTTAATTTCACAGTGGTATGTCCTCAGCTTTGTAGATGCGGTTTGTGAAAGGACCCTTTATTTTTTTTTCCCCCCAGCGCACAGAGCCAGTTCTAGAAGGCATGGATGGGTGGGTTTGACATAAAGGAACATTTCTTTTAGCTTATATAATTAAAAACCTATTGTTAGCATGCTGTTCATTGCTTTTGGAGAGATCTCATCACATTACACATCATCCCTTAATCATTTTCTTCAGAATCAGGTTTATTTGTCACATACGTAGATATACATGCTACAGCCAGCAGTGAAATTCTTTCCTGACTCCTCCACATAGTTGAAATTTGTTTATTCATTCATTCATTATCACCCGCTTTATCCTCTATTAGGGTCGCGGTGGGGTTCCCCATGCTCATCCAGGGGAGAACGCTTCGGGCGCTGGGCAGATACACCCAGGACAGGACGCCAGGACACACTCACTCACTCAAACACACTCTATATGGGGCAATTTGGAGAACTCCATTGACTTGATCCATGTTTTGGGTCTGTCGGAGGAAACCGGAGAACCCGGAGGAAACCCACGCGGACACGGGGAGAACATGGAAACTCCACCCAGATGGGGATTCGAACCGGGAATCCCTAGCGCTGAGAGGAGAATGTGCTAACCACTAAGCCACCGTGCTGCCAAAATTTGTTTAAGAAAGAAAAATAGAATAAAGATAAAATAAAGATAAACTTTATCTATGTATTTACACTGTGCAAATGAAATTTTACAGATATGAACTAAAATGGTCTTATGAGTTATAATCAAAGTGAGTTGTGCTTTTTTGTGCAAATAATGCAGCAGAGGGTTAAAAGTTGTTTTGGTTATGAAGGTGTTGAGGGTGGGATTGTGTCCGTTTAGTCTTTTTCTTGGTATTCTATATGTTTTTTTGCTATATTACTTTATTTGTGCAATAACTTAATAGAGAATGTGTACATGTAATTAATTCTCTCACGTGTGTGTGTGTGTATAAATGAAGAAATTAAACAGAACCCGCCTCCATACCTAATAAATAATAGGTATTTAATAGTGGATATTCATTCATTCATTATCTCCCGCTTTATCCTCTACCAGGGTCGCGGAGGGGGGAGGTTCCCCATGCCCATCCAGGGGAGAACGTTTCGGGCGCTGGGCAGATACACCCAGGACAGGACACCAATCTATCACTGGACACACTCACTCACACAGACACACTCTATATGGGGCAATTTGGAGAACTCAATTGACTTGATCCATGTTGTGGACTGTGGGAGGAAACCGGAGAACCCGGAGGAAACCCACGCGGACACACGGAGAACATGGAAACTCCACCCAGATGGGGATTCGAACCGGGAATCCCTAGCGCTGAGAGGCGAATGTGCTAACCTAATAGTGGATATTAAATTATATAATAATCTTGTTCAGCCATCATCACCTTTAAGGCAGAGAGAGAAACTGAGAGTGAGATGTTGGTGAAACGACCGAGTAAAACCTGTAGAACTGGAAACGGAGAGCAGGAAATTCTTTTTCCAACACACACACACACACACACACACACACACACACAATATACATGTGTATATATTAACTACAGAATGCAGTACACATAGATGCATTGTTAAAAGGTTCAGGTTCTTCTGGACTTACACTTTACACTCTTCAGAGCTTACACTACAAATTAAAAATGTGCAAAACACGATAAATTAAGTTAGAACTATAATAATCTACATTTCCATTTGGTCATTTATTGGACGCTTTTATCCAAAGCGACTTACAAGGTGAGCACAGGGTTCATCACAACATCCCTGGAGCAATGAGGGTTAAGGGTCTTGCTCAAGGACCCACACTGGTAACTTCAGTGGACCTGGGATTTGAACCCACAACCTTCAGATTGATAGCCCAACACCGTGACCACTGATCTACCGCTCCCACTTGGAAATATATATATATATATATTACAAACCAATCACGATACAGAGGCACCTTTATCTAAATATTCCCTTTGTTCCAGGTGTTCTGTACAAGACACATTAAAGGACTAATTTATAATCTTCCATATTTTATACTCTCCATCCATCCAGTATCTTCCACTTAATCCTCTATTAGGGTCATGGGGGGGGGGGTTCCCCATGCCCATCCAGGGGAGAACGTTTCTGCTTTGTCCTATCTTATGGGTCGCAGGGGGGTTTCCCATTCCCATCCAGGGGAGAACGTTTCTGGCGCTGGGCAGATACACCCAGGACAGGACACCAATCTATCACTGGATACACACTCACTCACTCAAACACACTCTATATGGGGCAATTTGGAGAACTCAATTGACTTGATCCATGTTTTTGGACTGTGGGAGGAACCCGGAGGAAACCCACGCGGACACGGGGAGAGCACGGGGAGAAACTCCATCCAGATTGGGATTCGAACGCTGAGAGGAGAACATGCTAAACCACTAAGCCACCGTGCCGCCCTACTTTATACTATTCTCTGAAATTAGTTTGAGTCATTGATTGTCATTTTATGTTATTAAGATATTTCATACAAAACGTCTTTCACATTAATTAGATAGTCCATTAATTTGTTTTAAACGTATATGTATAATGAAGTTAATTAAAAAAAAGGATAAATGAAGAAATAAATGCAGACGGCATCATCCCAGTGTCATCAGTAAACACCTTCGGGTCACGTGACCGATACTTCGGCGCTCGAGCTGCTGTCGCCTGTCGGTTTGTCGGAGTTTCGTCTAACAAATTTAATTATATAATTATATAAAATGTTCCCTAATAAAGGCTCGGAAACTAATAACTACACATTAATGACGTGCCACGTCCGTGTGGGGGGTTGTTTGAAGGTTGTTTTAAGGTTTTCTTACCTGAGAGCAGCAGACTGAGGAGAAGCGACGTCACTATCAGTCCCGCCATTGTCCTCAGCTCCAGGTCACCTGACACCTGCGTCGAGCTTAACTTAACCAAACTCTCCCCGAACCTTTAAACAACCAACAGGTAACGTTCTTTAAACCTCTTTAAACGACTGTATTGAGGATTTATCTCCAGTGAACGACCTCATCTGAAGCCCGACCATTAAATCCGGTTCGTCTTCAGCTTCCGTCCTTCACTGACTCCGCCCACTGACTACAGGTGCACCTCATGACGTCATGGGCGCAGGTAACCAGAAATGGTAGACTTTCGAGACCATTGTCATTCTATTGAGTAATACCAATACACGAAAAGACATTTTCACACACACACACACACACACACACACACACACACTATATAGGGGCAACTTGGATAGGGGCAATTTTCCATCCATCCTTCCATTCATTATCTTCTGCTTTATCCTCAACTATCCTCAACAAGGCCCATGCTCCATCCAGGGGAGAACGTTTCGGGCGCTGGGCAGATACACCCAGGACAGGACACCAATCTATCACTGAACAACACACACACACACACACACACACACACACACACACACTATATAGGGGCAAATTGGAGAGGGGCAATTTCCCATCCATCCATCCATCCATCCATCCATCCATTATCTTCCGCTTTATCCTCTATTAGGGTCGCGGGGGGGTTCCCCATGCCCATCCAGGGGAGAACGTTTCGGGCGCTGGGCAGATACACCCAGGACAGGACGCCAATCTATCACTGAACACACACTCACTCACACACACACTATATAGGGGCAAATTGGAGAGGGGCAATTTCCCATCCATCCATCCATCCATCCATCCATCCATCCATTATCTTCCGCTTTACCCTCTATTAGGGTCGTGGGGGGGTTCCCCATGCCCATCCAGGGGAGAACGTTTCGGGCGCTTTTCACACACACTCTACATGGGGCAATTTGGAAAATTCAATTGACCTTGATTCATGGTTTTGGACTGTGGGAGGAAACTGGAGAACCCGGAGGAACCCCACGTGAACACAGGGAGAACATGGAAACTCCACCAAGTGTGTCACTCACACAGACACACTCTATATGGGGCAATTTGGAGAACTCAAATTGACTTGATCCATGTTTTTGGACTGTGGGAGGAAACCGGAGAACCCGGAGGAACCCCACGTGAACACAGGGAGAACATGGAAACTCCACCCAGATTGGGATTCGAAGCGGGAATCCCTAGCGCTGAGAGGAGAACATGCCAACCACTAAGCCACCGTGCCGAGGGGCAATTTAGAGCAGCTAATTCACATTAAATCCAAGTTTTTAGACTGTGGAAGGAAACCAGAGAACGTGGAGTAAACCCACACATATAGAGTGTGTGTGAGTGAGTGAGTGTGTGTCCAGTGATAGATTGGTGTCCTGTCCTGGGTGTATCTGCCCAGCGCCCGAAATGTTCTCCCCTGGATGGGCATGGAGAACCCCCCCCCCCCCCCGCGACCCTAATAGAGGATAAAGCAGAAGATAATGGATGGATTCTGATTCTTATTGATTGTAGTTAACTCAACCCTATTTTTAGAGTGTAGTATCACGTATAGCCAGCAGATGTCACCAAAACTCTTGTAATTGCAAGATTGCTCGTACTCGAACTGGTTCATCTTTGTTAGGACTAGTAAGCAGACTTAAAATAATACATGCTTTAATCTTTATTTATCCATCCATTAATTATCTTCCGCTTCATCCTCTATTAGGGTCGTGTGTATGTGTGGGGGGGGTTCCCCATGCCCATCCAGGGGAGAACGTTTTGGGCGCTGGGCAGATACACCCAGAACAGGACACCAATCTATCACTGGACACACACTCACTCACACACACACTCTATATGGGGCAATTTGGAGAATTCAATTGACCTTGATCCATGTTTTTGGACTGTGGGAGGAAACCGGAGAACCTGGAGGAAACCCACGCAGACACGGGGAGAACATGGAAACTCCACCCAGATGGGGATTCGAACCGGGAATCCCTAGTGCTGAGAGGAGAACATGCTAACCACTAAACCACCATGCCACCCAATATTTATTTATTATGAGATAAAAGTATTTTGTAGAACAAATTAAGTAACATGGCGGCACGGTGTCTTAGTGTTTAGCATGTTCTCCTCTCAGCACTAGGGACTCCCGGTTCGAATCCCAATCTGGGTGGAGTTTCCATGTCCTCCCCGTGTCCGCTTGGGTTTCCTCCGGGTTCTCCGGTTTCCTCCCACAGTCCAAAATCATGGATCAAGTCAATTGAGTTCTCCAAATTGCCCCATATAGAGTGTGTCTGTGTGAGTGAGTGTGTGTCCAGCGATGGATTGGCGCCCTTTCCTGGGTGTATCTGCCCGGCGCCCGAAACGTTCTCCCCTGGATGGACATGGGGAACCACCCCCCGCGACCCTAATAGAGGATAAAGCGGAAGATAATGAATGAATGAAGGAAATTAAGTAACATGGTGGCACGGTGGTTTAGTGTTTAGCATGTTCTCCTCTCAGCACTCAGTTCTCCCCGTGTCCGCGTGGTTTTCCTCCGGGTTCTCCGGTTTCCTCCCACAGTCCAAAAACATGGATCAAGTCAATTGAGTTCTCCAAATTGCCCCATATAGAGTGTGTGTGTGAGTGAGTGTGTGCCCAGCGATAGATTGGCGTCCTGTTCTGGGTGTATCTGCCCAGCGCCCGAAACGTTCTCCCCTGGATGGGCATGGGGAACCCCACCGCGACCCTAATAGAGGATAAAGCGGAAGATAATGGATGAATGAAAGTATCCAGTTAATTAAAGAGCCTCCATGTTAACCTTGTGGTGACACCAGCTGCTCACGACCTCCCAACACGAGCAGAGCGCGAACTCGACCACCTTAAAGGACTTCAGAAATCTATTAAAGATCAAAGGAACTTTGATGATTGACGCCATGGGAACAAACCCTTTGATGTCTTCACCGAGCATCTTTACGTCTCATGCATGCAGACGTTAATGAGGACGAGGACGAGGACGAGCGAGACGGGCAGCGTGTGATGGAGGTTCGGCGTGTGTTGGTTTGTGTGCATGACGAGACGAGACGAGACGAGACGAGACGAGACGAGACGAGACGAGACGAGACGAGACGAGACGAACGTTTGCATGTGGATGTTTGTGAGGAGCTGTTTGTGTGAGAGACGCTGATTATGTGAGAACAATAGACAAGGCCTTTCAGAGCATGACTCACTCTTAATGAAACAGTCCCATTGAGACAGAGAGACACTCGGGGGACATGCAGTACACTGCGCTTTAGAACAACCTGCAGGAGAACCCCACATCACTGTGCAGAAGAAAGCCTTTCCATACATCCATTATCTTCCGCTTCATCCTCTATTAGGGTCGTGTGTGTGTGTGGGGGGGGGTTCTCCATGTCCATCCAGGGGAGAACGTTTCGGGCGCTGGGTAGATACACCCAGGACAGGGCGCCAATCTATCACTGGACACACACTCACTCACACAAACACACTCTATATGGGGCAATTTGGAGAACTCAATTGACTTGATCCATGTTTTTGGACTGTGGGAGGAAACCGGAGAACCCGGAGGAAACCCACGTGGACATGGGGGGAACATCAATCAACAATCTCCACCCAGATTGGTATTCGAACCGGGAATCCCTAGCACTAAGAGGAGAACATGCCAACCACTAAACCGGTGGCTTAGTGGTTGGCATGTTCTCCTCTCAGCTTTAGGGATTCCCGGTTCGAATCCCAATCTGGGTGGAGTTTCCATGTTCTCCCCGTGTCTGCGTCGGTTTCCTTCCACAGTCCAAAAACATGGATCAAGGTCAATTGAGTTCTCCAAATTGCCCCATATAGAGTGTGAGTGTGTCCAGTAATAGATTGGCGTCCTGTCCTGGGTGTATCTGCCCAGCGCCCAAAACGTTCTCCCCTGGATGGGCATGGGGAACCCCCCCCCCGCGACCCTAATAGAGGATAAAGTAGAAGATAATGGATGGATAGATGGATGCAACAGAAGGGGTGGCACGGTGGTTTAGCATGTTCTCCTCTCAGCGCTAGGGATTCCCGGTTCGAATCCCCATCTGGGTGGAGTTTCATGTTCTCCCCGTGTCCGTGTGGGTTTCCTCTGGGTTCTCCGGTTTCCTCCCACAGTCCAAAAACATGGATCAAGGTCAATTGAGTTCTCCAAATAGATGCCCCATTGCAATTGCCCCATATAGAGTGTGTCTGTGTGAGTGAGTGTGTGTCCAGTGATAGATTGGTGTCCTGTCCTGGGTGTATCTGCCCAGCACCCAAAACGTTCTCCCCTGGATGGGCATGGGGAACCCCCCCCCCGCGACACTAATATATAATAAAGCGGAAGATAATGAATGAATGACATTTAATAAGTTAATGAAATAAGCCCCTCCCCCACAAATACCCAAAAGCGACCAATTACAGTGAGAGCATTAATCGTTCTAAAAAGTGTTGGATGTTTGGGGTAACAGAGAACCTACGTCTCCAAACTTACACCGAAGTTTGGAGTCGTGTCCTCAGAAGACACGAAGTGCACTTCAGAACCCACTGCCCTCTCCAAATGAACTGCCCTCTCCAAATGAACTGCCCTCTCCCAATGAACTGTCCTCTCCAAATGAACTGCCCTCTCCCAATGAACTGCCCTCTCCAAATGAACTGTCCTCTCCCAATGAACTGCCCTCTCCAAATGAACTGTCCTCTCCAAATGAACTGCCCTCTCCAAATGAACTGCCCTCTCCAAATGAACTGCCCTCTCCCAATGAACTGTCCTCTCCAAATGAACTGCCCTCTCCCAATGAACTGCCCTCTCCCAATGAACTGCCCTCTCCCAATGAACTGCCCTCTCCCAATGAACTGTCCTCTCCAAATGAACTGCCCTCTCCCAATGAACTGTCCTCTCCAAATGAACTGCCCTCTCCCAATGAACTGTCCTCTCCAAATGAACTGCCCTCTCCCAATGAACTGCCCTCTCCCAATGAACTGCCCTCTCCCAATGAACTGCCCTCTCCCAATGAACTGTCCTCTCCAAATGAACTGCCCTCTCCCAATGAACTGCCCTCTCCCAATGAACTGCCCTCTCCAAATGAACTGTCCTCTCCAAATGAACTGCCCTCTCCCAATGAACTGCCCTCTCCCAATGAACTGCCCTCTCCAAATGAACTGCCCTCTCCCAATGAACTGTCCTCTCCAAATGAACTGCCCTCTCCAAATGAGCTGCCCTCTCCAAATGAGCTGCCCTCTCCAAATGAACTGCCCTCTCCAAATGAACTGTCCTCTCCAAATGAACCGTCCTCTCCCAATGAACCGTCCTCTCCAAATGAACTGCCCTCTCCAAATGAACTGCCCTCTCCAAATGAACTGCCCTCTCCAAATGAACTGTCCTCTCCAAATGAACCGCCCTCTCCAAATGAACCGCCCTCTCCCAATGAACTGTCCTCTCCAAATGAACTGCCCTCTCCAAATGAGCTGCCCTCTCCAAATGAGCTGCCCTCTCCAAATGAACTGCCCTCTCCCAATGAACTGCCCTCTCCAAATGAACTGCCCTCTCCAAATGAACTGCCCTCTCCAAATGAACCGCCCTCTCCAAATAAACTGCCCTCTCCAAAAGAACTGCCCTCTCCAAATGAACTGCCCTCTCCAAATGAACTGCCCTCTCCAAATAAACTGCCCTCTCCAAATGAACTGCCCTCTCCAAATGAACTGCCCTCTCCAAATGAACTGCCCTCTCCAAATGAACTGTCCTCTCCAAACTGCCCTCTCCAAATGAACTGCCCTCTCCAAATGAACTGTCCTCTCCAAATGAACTGCCCTCTCCCAATGAACTGCCCTCTCCAAATGAACTGTCCTCTCCAAATGAACTGCCCTCTCCAAATGAACTGTCCTCTCCAAATGAACTGCCCTCTCCAAATGAACTGCCCTCTGCCCTCTCCAAATGAACTGCCCTCTCCAAATGAACGGCCCTCTCCAAATGAACTGCCCTCTCCAAATGAACTGCCCTCTCCAAATGAACGGCCCTCTCCAAATGAACTGCCCTCTCCAAATGAACTGTCCTCTCCAAATGAACGGCCCTCTCCAAATGAACTGCCCTCTCCAAATGAACTGCCCTCTTCAAATGCAGGCTTTTAGCGTAATGGACACTTTATTTGTAAAAAGCCGCCTGTTATTAGTTTTTGGTATTTTTGTGAAGCTTTCGTCTTCGTCTTCTCTGCTGGAAGAACTTCAGAGGAGCTGCAGTGCGTCACCAGGTTCATTTTATTTTCTCTTATAAAACGAGGTGTCATAAGGTTTTTTTATCGAATATCGATTCGATGTCCGTCCCGACATCGAATCGACGAGACATTACCGACAATAACGTCCACGTCGGAGCGTCCCATTCGCATCGCTGCACGAAATCCAATACAGTATTTTAAATCATGTCCCGTAAACGGAAATCCAGATGAATATAAACAGCTGGTTCTTTATAAAGTGTGTTCTGTAATTTGGCCATCAGATGGCAGTGTTTGTTAGAGAACCCTGAAACCTGTTACTCAGCAATCGATGTTCACTTTCAAACCCATGTTCCTGAACAACTCGACTTTACACTTTAGATTAACAAACATTAATATCGACAGCGGGCGGCTGTGGGCGGCGGATGGTTTAGTGGTTGGCATGTTCTCCTCTCAGCACTAGGGATTCTCGGTTCGAATCCCAATCTGGGTGGAGTTTCCATGTTCTCCCCGTGTCCGCGTGGGTTTCCTCCGGGTTCTCCGGTTTCTTCCCACAGTCCAAAAACATGGATCAAGGTCAATTGAGTTCTCCAAATTGCCCCATATAGAGTGTGTGTGTGTGTGAGTGAGTGTGTGTCCAGCGATAGATTGGTGTCCTGTCCTGGGTCTATCTGCCCAGCGCCCGAGACGTTCTCCCCTGGATGGGCATGGGCATGGGGAACCCCCCCCACGACCCTAATAGAGGATAAAGCAAAAGATAATGGATGGATGGATGCAACAGAAGGGGAGGCATGGTGGATTAGTGGTTGGCATGTTCTCCTCTCAGCGCTAGGGATTCCCGGTTCGAATCCCAATCTGGGTGGAGTTTCCATGTTCTCCCCGTGTCCACGTGGGTTTCCTCCGGGTTCTCCGGTTTCCTTCCACAGTCCAAAAACATGGCTCAAGGTCAATTGAATTCTCCATATAGATGCCCCATTGCAATTGCCCCATATAGAGTGTGTGTGTGAGTGAGTGTGTGTCCAGTGATAGATTGGTGTCCTGTCCTGGGTGTATCTCCCCAGCGCCCAAAACTTTCTCCCCTGGATGGACATGGGGAACCCCCCCCCCCCCGACCCTAATAGAGGATAAAGATGAAGATAATGGATGGATGTTATAATGACGGCATGCGTTTATGTAAAAATACAACGTGAGGTAAAATCAAAGAAAAATAAAATACATTATTTAACTTCTTCAAACAAAAACATTAATATATGATATTATATCTATATCTCTATATCTCTATATATTATAAAAACATTAATATACACTGAGCAGTGGATGCAGGAATTATTTTTACACAGAATTACAAAGGCACAGAGGAAGGATTCGGAGTCCTAATGCTTGTCTTTGATGTAAATCGTGTTCTTGGTTTCGGCGGCGAGTTTCACGACGTGGTTTTCGACTCCCAGCGGTTTCCAAATGTATTGGCACCCTTAATAAAGACAGATGAATATCATTAACATCGTTATTAATCCCAGCGGTCAGTACCTCATGCAGACGTTTTCGTTCTCTGATTTAGACCAAAGAAAAGAACTGAATCGGAAAACTTTAAAAGTAAAGAATGCATCGCGATTCTGCAGAGAACAAGAGCGCCTCGTCTCTGAAGCCTTCCCAAAAAATACCATCTGTTAGAGAACCCATTAGAGAACCCATCATCACCATGTCCACTCGGGATGAGACGATCCTTTTTCATTCATTCATTATCTTCCGCTTTATGCTCTATTAGGGTCACGGGGGGGGGGGGGGGTTTCCCCATGCCCATCCAGGGGAGAACGTTCCGGGCGCTGGGCAGATAGACCCAGGACAGGACACCAATCCATCGCTGGGCACACAATCACTCACACACACACACTCTATATGGGGCAATTTGGAGAATTCAATTGACTTGATCCATGTTTTGGACTGTGGGAGGAAACCGGAGAACCCGGAGGAAACCCACACGGACACATGGAGAACATGGAAACTCCACCCAGATGGGGATTCGAACCGGGAATCCCTAGCGCTAAGAGGAGAACATGCCAACCACTAAGCCACCGTGCCGCCTGGATGAGACGATCTTTTCTGCAATTCATCGCAATTAAAAACATTACAATTAATCATCAGGACATCCCACAGTCCAAAAAACATGGATCAAGGTCAATTAAATTCTCCAAATTGCCCCATATAGAGTGTGTGTGTGTGTGTGTGCGATAGATTGGTGTCGTGTCCTGGGTGTATCTGCCCAGCGCCTGAAACGTTCTCCCTTGGATGGGCATGGGGAACCCCCCCACGACCCTAATAGAGGATAAAGCGGAAGATAATGTAAAAGATGGATGGATGGAGGGCGGCACGGTGGCTTAGTGGTTGGCATGTTCTCCTCTCATCACTAGGGATTCCCGGTTCGAATCCCAATCTGGGTGGAGTTTCCATGTCCTCCTCGTGTCCGCGTGGGTTTCCTCCGGGTTCTCCGGTTTCCTCCCACAGTCCAAAAACATGGATCAAGGTCAATTGAGTTCTCCAAATTGCCCCATATAGAGTGTGTCTGTGTGAGTGAGTGTGTGCCCAGTGATAGATTGGCGTCCTGTCCTGGGTGTATCTGCCCAGCGCCCGAAACGTTCTCCCCTGGATGGGCATGGAGAACCCCCCCCACCACTAGTAGAGGATAAAGCAGAAGATAATGGATGTATGTTACTTTGTGGGGCGGCACGGTGGCTTAGTGTTTAGTATGTTCTCCTCTCAGCGCTAGGGATTCCCGGTTCGAATCCCCATCTAGGTGGCATTTCCATGTTCTCCCCGTGTCTGCGTTGGTTTCCTCCGGGTTCTCCGGTTTCCTCCCACATCCAAAAATATGGATCAAGTCAATTGAGTTCTCCAAATTGCCCCATATAGAGTGTGTCTGTGTGAGTGAGTGTGTGTCCAGTGATAGATTGTTGTCCTGTTCTGGGTGTATCTGCCCAGCGCCCGAAACGTTCTCCCCTGGATGGGCATGGAGAACCCCCCCACCCCCCCCACGACCCTAATAGAGGATAAAGCTGAAGGATATTTCTTTCACAATAATCGTACCATGAAAATCTGTAATCGTCTCGTCCCTGATGTTCTACAGATTTCAGTGAAGTCGGAGATGAAGGGCCCTAACAGCATGGTTCTCACTCTGATGTCCTCTAGTTCCAAGAGGAACCATGAAGTACTACCACATATACACTTTAAAAATCAGTTCCACCGTCCCGCTCTGTAAAAGCATCACATTTTCGGAACGTAAACAAACAGCTGCTGCTGCTGTTACGGCATCCCGTCCAGCGCAGGGCGTCTGATCTTCAGTAAAGCTGGAGGTGTGCAGACGGCTGAAGCCGGGGGAGCTGCGCCGCGGACGGGATAGGCCCCACGTTCAGACTATGAGTGAATCTCGGCTCAGGAGTGTGCTCTGTTAAGAGAGAGAAGAGACGGGGGGGAGGTGAAGAGTGCGTCTGTGCGGAGGCAGCCATGCATTGGCGTGAGCGTGTGGTGAGACCCGAGGCTCGGGAGGTCGTTATGATCAGGATTAATAATCCGGCTCGTTATTGCGTTGGATTAATGAGGATTAATAATCCAGCTCGTTATTGCAGTTGGATTAATGAGGATTAATAATTAATATAAATCACACAATCCAGAAACAGCAAGTCAAGCAAATTCATTCATTCATCCATTATCTTCCGCTTTATCCTCTATTAGGGTCGTGGGGGGGTTCCCCATGCCCATCCAGGGGAGAACGTTTCGGGCGCTGGGCAGATACACCCAGGACAGGGGGGCAATCTATCACTGGACACACACTCACTCACACAAACACACTCTATATGGGGCAATTTGGAGAATTCAATTGATCTTGATCCATGTTTTTGGACTGTGGGAGGAAACCGGAGAACCCGGAGGAAACCCACGCGGACACGGGGAGAACATGGAAACTCCTCCCAGATGGGGATTCAAACCGGGATACCCAGCGCTGAAAGGAGAACATGCCAACCACTAAGCCACCGTGCAGCTTGTATAGAATAAATCCATCCATCCATTATCTTCCGCTTTATCCTCTATTAGGGTCGCGGTGGGGGGGGGGGGGGGGGGGTTCCCCATGTCCATCCAGGGGAGAACGTTTTGGGCGCTGGGCAGATACACCCAGGACAGGACACCAATCTATCATTGTGCACTCACTCACTCACTCACTCTACTATGGGGCAATTTGGAGAGTTCTATTGACTTGATCCATGTTTTTGGACTGTGGGAGGAAACCGGAGAACCCGGAGGAAACCCACGTGGACACGGGGAGAACATGGAAACTCCACCCAGATTGGGATTCAAACCTGAATCCCTAGTGCAGAGAGGAGAACATGCTAAACACAAAGCCACCGTGCCGCCAGTCAAGCAAATTATTATTTAGAAATGTAGAAAATACAGAATGATGCACTCTATAAGATTTCAGGTTCCTAACCTTTAAAACATGTGACATGTGAGCGGTTACTATGTTCTAACATGTTCTCTGGACAACGTGGTGGTGTAGTGGTTAGAACGAACGTCTGCCTCTCGGCACTGAGGATCCAGGTTTGAATCCCATCCAGGGGAGAACGTTTCGGGCAATGGGCGCCAATCCATTACTGGGAAAATTTATTATATAGGGATAATTTAGAACAGCCAATTCACCTTGAATCCATTTATTTGGACTGTGGAGAGGAGGGAGGTGGTTCCCCATGCTCATCAATGGGAGAACGTTATGGGCGCTGGGCAGATACACCCAGGACAGGACACCAATCTATCACTGGACACACACTCACTCACACAGACACACTCTATATGGGGCAATTTGGAGAATTCAATTGACCTTGATCCTTGTTTTTGGACTGTGGGAGGAAAGCGGAGAACCCGGAGAAAACCCACACGGACACGGGGAAAACATGGAAACTCCACCAAGATTGGGATTCGAACCGGGAATCCCCATCACTGAGAGGAGAACATGCTAACCACTAAACCAGCGTGCTGCTTGTTTAGAATAAATCCATCCATTATCTTCCGCTTTATCCTCTATTGGGGGGGGGGGGGGTTCTCCATGCCCATCCAGGGGAGAACGTTTCGGGCGCTGGGCAGATAGACCCAGGACAGAGCGCCAATCTATCACTGTGCACTCACTCACTCACTCTATATGGGGCAATCTGGAGAACTCAATTGACCTTGATCCATGTTTTTGGACTGTGGGAGTTAAGCGGAGAACCCGGAGGAAACCCACACGGACACGGGGAGAACATGAGAACCAGTCGACGAGAGCCAAAATGGAGGCCATATTAAGGAACCTGCAGGTTGATGCAGTATGTTATTGAGGTTAAAGGTGTATATTATGGCCTGGGTGGGGGGGGGGCGTTCGGGGAGCGCACAAAGCGAATGTTCTAGATCGGGTCCCGTTACCTGTCGTCGCAGCGAGGCGCGAACTGAACGGTGACGGAAAAACCGAGATCGGACTCAAAGTGTTCATCGAAAAAGGTCTGAAGGGACAAAGACGGAATCTTATAGAGTGCAAGGACAGGGCCAGAACATGCGAGAGGAAGAACATGCCAAACTCCCACCAAGCCTAGACATAGCTCACCACTTTCCGGGGTCTGCCGTCCCGCTCGGTTCCGGGTTTCTGCGGCGTGGCGGCTCTGCGTTCCGAGTACGGCGGCAGCGAGTCGCCCTCCGCCGCCCGCCGATTGGCTGAGCCTCCGCCGCTGTGCTGGCTCTTCCTCGAGCTGCCTTTAGAGGGCGTGTCCCACTCCTCATCCCGCCCACTTTTGGACGATAGGCTCCTCCCTCGGGCTTTCTCCTGCAGGAAGGTGTTCAGCAGCGCGGCGTCGTAGCGTTCTCCGCTCTCCTCCACCCGTTCTCCGGCGTGGGGGGGGCGATGGGCGTCCCCGCCGCCGTGTCTCGCGGTTTTGGGGAGACGGGTGGAGGACGGGGGATGAGGTTTACTCGGGTCGTCGCCCGGGTGGAACCTTTTGGAGGCGTAGTGGCGGTCCCGGTCCGGTTCCTGTTCTCGACGCCACTCCCGGTTCCGGTCCCGGGTCGTCCTGTAGTCGTCCTCGCCGTCGTCCGTCTCGCAGCCGCGTCCTCGGGGGACGTAGCTCATGGCGAACTCCTCCAGCTCTTCCAAAGAGCCGGTCCGCCCCCCCATCTGAAAGGCTTTCCTCTGCAGGTGCTCCGACCGGGGCTTCCACCTGGAGAACCACGTTCATCATAACCACGTACCGTGTGTGACCGTCCCGGTACACACACACGAAAAGGAGTTTCCATGTTAGCCCCGTGGGTTTCCTCCGGGTTCTCCGGTTTCCTCCCACAGTCCAAAAACATGGATTCATTCATTCATAATCTTCCGCTTTATCCTCTATTAGGGTCTGGGGGGGGGGGGGGTTGGGCGGGGGGGTTCTCCATGCCCATCCAGGGGAGAACGTTTCGGGCGCAGATACACCCAGGACAGGGCGCCAATCTATCACTGGACACACACTCACTCACACAGACACACTCTATATGGGGCAATTTGGAGTGTTCATTTGACTTGATCCATGTTTTTGGACTGTGGGAGGAAACCGGAGAACCCGGAGGAAACCCACGCAGACACGGGGAGAACATGGAAACTCCACCCAGATGGGGAATTCGAACCGGAATCCCTAGTGCTGAGAGGAGAACATGCTAAACCACTAAGCCACCGTGCCGCCAACATGGATTTAAAGTAAATTAAATGTTTTAAATTGCCCCCTATGTAGTGATAGATTGGTGTCCTGTCCTGGGACTATCTGCCCAGCGCCCGAGACGTTCTCCCCTGGATGGGCATGGGGAACTTCCCCCCGCAACCCTTCAAAGTAAAATTAATGCTCCAAATTGCCCCATATAGTGTGTGTCTGTGTGAGTGAGTGTGTGTCCAGTGATAGATTGGCGCCCTGTCCTGGGTGTATCTGCCCAGCGTTCTCCCCTGGATGGGCAACGATCTCCCCCCCCCCCCCCCCTCCCCGGCAAAAACCCTTCAAAGTGAAAATGCTCTAAATTGCTGCTCCAAATTGCCCCATATAGTATGTGTGTGTGTGTGTGAGTGAGTGTGTGTCCAGTGATAGATTGGTGTCCTGTCCTGGGTGTATCTGCCCAGCGCCCGAAACGTTCTCCCCTGGATGGGCATGGGGATCCACCCCCTGGGGTCCGGGTTCCTCCCACGGTCCAAAAACACGGATTTAAGGTGAAATGGCTGCTCTAAATTGCTTCTATCCAAATTGCCCCATATAGAGTGTGTGTGTGTGTGTGTGTGTGTGTGTGTCCAGTGATAGATTGGTGTCCTGTCCTGGGTGTATCTACCCAACGCCTAAAACGAACCCCCCCACCCCCCTCCACCTGCCCCGCTCGTACATACCTGGGGTAATCTTCGTCTGGTCGATGATGTCGGGGGGGTCTGTGCGGGGGAGCAGGAGGGCTGGACTCGGCGTCGTCCAGATCAGGAATAACCGGGAGAGCCTTCTTCTGGACCTGCCGATAGGTCTGCCGGAACTGACCGTCTGCTTCGTGTAAGGAGCTGAGTTCAGACATGCTGCAAGCTGCAGACAGACAGAGGGCACCGTGTTACCACTAGGGGGTGCTGAAAAAAAAAAATCGTTTCTTCCACGAATCGCGATCCGTTGTCCTGGCGATTCGTAATCGATTCAAAATGCTCAATAATCGATTTTTAATTTTTAATCGATTATTTGTGTTAAAAACTTAAATGTGTTTAAGTTTTATTTTTGGGCGCCCCCTCCTGATCGTACTGCATATCGCATTCTGTATCTGCTCCGCCGCCTTACTGCACGGTTGTTAACCAGCTCCCGTTGTAGCATAGAGAGCGGGATTCAACCCCCCCCCCCCTTTATATATATATTTATATATATATATAAAAGAAAATATATTTAATATTTAAGGTGAAGTTTTGGTGTGGCACGGTGGTTTAGTGGTTGGCATGTTCTCCTCTCAGCACTAGGGATTCCCGGTTCGAATCCCATCTGGGTGGAGTTTCCATGTTCTCGTGTCTGCGTGGGTTTCCTCCGGGTTCTCCGGTTTCCTCCCACAGTCCAAAAACATGGATCAAGGTCATTTGAGTTCTCCAAATTGCCCCATATAGAGTGTATCCACGGTGGCTTAGTGAGTTTAGCATGTTCTCCTCTCAGCGCTAGGGATTCCCGGTTCGAATCCCAATCTGGGTGGAGTTTCCATGTTCTCGTGTCTGCGTGGGTTTCCTCCGGGTTCTCCGGTTTCCTCCCACAGTCCAAAACCATGGATCAAGGTCATTTGAGTTCTCCAAATTGCGCCATATAGAGTGTGTCCACGGTGGCTTAGTGGTTAGCATGTTCTCCTCTCAGCACTAGGGATTCCCGGTTCGAATCCCCATCTGGGTGGAGTTTCCATGTTCTCCCCGTGTCCACGTGGGTTTCCTCCCACAGTCCAAAAACATGGATCAAGGTCATTTGAGTTCTCCAAATTGCCCCATATAGAGTGTGTGTGGGAGAGTGAGTGTGTGTCCAGTGATAGATTGCCCTCCTGTCCTGGGTGTATCTGCCCGAAACGTTCTCCCCTGGATGGGCATGGGGAACCCCCCCCCCCACGATCCTAATAGAGGATAAAATCGGAATTGAATCGAATCGCCAGACACTGAGAGATTTGCCCCCCTAGTTAGAACCTTTGATTGAGAACTTAAAAGGCAGAATACAGAGTGTGTTAATAAACACTGAAGAGAAAGCGAGGGTCTGTAGAAGAACCAACAGCATGTTAGTCCTATTCAGAACCTCAGGTTCATGCAGTCACCACCGGCGGGCGCCGCGGGACGAACGGCAAGGAGGATCGGAACAGAGGTGCAGAAAGAGCATTGTGTGAACCGAAAGGACAGAGTCCAGCGGAGAACCTGGAATTTACAGCTTGGCAGGGTTTGGGTGCTGCGTTCCGCTTACAGTTGTGGCTGCTGAGGGATTTGGAGGGATTGAACTGTGCCAGCTCCGTCTCCATGTACTGCAGAACCTTCAGGGAACTCTGATCCGGTGTGGGCTGCAGACCATACACACTGTGCACTACAGGAAAGAACGGCATGGGGGTGAGTCACGAGAACGTGGGAGAAAAAAGGGTCAGGAGCATCGTTTGGCGTCGCCTTTGCAGCGGTGGATCCAGAATGAATGTACAGGACGGATCTGGAATTCTTTTATAGGTTTATAGAACTGTTCTGTTTAAAGCAGGTCTAACATCATGGTAGCCTGGGTCATTAGGTATGACATTAGTATGTTCTCCATCCATCCATATCATATCATTATCCATATCATACTAACGTTGGGGCGGCATGGTGGCTTAGTGGTTAGCATGTTCTCATCTTCCCGGTTCGAATTCCCATCTGGGTGGAGTTCCATGTTCGCCCCGTGTCCGCGTGGGTTTCCTCCGGGTTCTCCGGTTTCCTCCCACAGTCCAAAAACATGGATCAAGTCAATTGAGTTCTCCAAATTGCCCCATATAGAGTGTGTGTGTGTGTCCAGTGATAGATTGGCATCCTGTCCTGGGTCTATCTGCCCAGCGGCCGAAACGTTCTCCCCTGGATGGGCATGGGGGAACCCCCCCCCCCCGCCGATGGTAGCCTGGGTCATTAGGCATGACATTTGTATGTTCTCCAACCATCCATCCATTATCCATTCATTGTCTTCCGCTCCATCCCATATTAGGGTCGCGGGGGGGGGGGGGTTTCCCCATGCCCATCCAGGGGAGGGGGGGGGGGGGTTTCCCCATGCCCATCCAGGGGAGAACATTTCGGGCGCTGGGCAGATAGACCCAGGACAGGACACCAATCTATCACTGGGCACACACTCACTCACACAAACACACTCTATATGGGGCAATTTGGAGAACTCAATTGACCTTGATCCATGTCAACTGTGGGAGGAAACCGGAGAACCCGGAGGCACGGGGAGAACATGGAAACTCCACCCAGATTGGGATTCGAACCGGGAATCCCTAGTGCTGAGAGGAGAACATGCCAACCACTAAGCCACCGTGCCGCCCCCATTCATCCATTATGTTCCACTTTATCCTCTATTAGGGTCGGGGGGGTTCCCCATGCGACCCTAATAGAGGATAAAGCGGAAGATAATGGATGAATTAATAATTAAATTATTAATAAGTGCTTCAGTCTTAATTGCTTTCAGATTTAACGGATTGTTGGTGGACGGATTGGCAATGAAAACGGAGGTTCGCTGTACACTGTAGACTGTTGACCTGTCTGCTGACTAAACCAGTGAAATGTAACTCTCATTCCTGAAGTCGTGTCCGTCTGCGTTCTCCAGCGGCGTGTTTGTGTTCAGCAGTAATGATAACAGTAACATGATAACGCTGACTGAGCAAACACGGCGCAGCACTTAAAAACTACATGACAAACATTCTTATCTCTCACTGTTCTCCAGCCGCTGACTGATAACACACAACTCCCGAGGTTTACACATGTTCAGTTCTACAGATAAGACGGGGGGGGGGGGGGGGACCCGGGAATCCTATCATTCATTCATTCATTCATTCATTATCTTCTACTTTATCCTCTATTAGGGTCATGTGGGGGGGGGGGGGGGACACACGTTTCACTGGGGCAGACACACTCTATATGGAGGCAATTTTGGATAGGTGCAAGGAGTAACCATAACGCACCCTCTATTATTATTTCATCCATCGACATTGATCTTTTGTTTTATCCTGACTACTAGGAAAACGCGGAGGGGGTTCCCCATGCCCATCCAGGGGAGAACGTTTCGGGCGCTGGGCAGATACACCTAGGTTGAGACAGGACACCAACTATCACTGGGCTGCCACACTCATACTCACACAGACATTAATTCGTATATATAAGGGGGCACGGTGCTTCGTTTGGAGAACCCAATCGACCTGATTCCATGTTTTTGGGTGGACTGTTCTTGGGACGTGGAACTCCACGCAGACACAGGGAAAAACATGGAAACTCCATTGCCCCATATAGAGATGTCTGGGATTCGAACCGGGTCAATGTCCGTGGGTGTATCTCCCTAGCGCTGAGAGGAGCATGTGGAACATGCCAAGTGGAGATAACATGGTGGAAAACAGGAAGGCTTAGTGGTTGGCATTTGTTCTCCTCTCAGCGCTAGGGATTCCCGGTTCGATTCCCCAATCTGGGTGGAGTTTCCATGTTCTGTCCCCTGTGTCCCCCGTTCTCCGGGTTTCCTCCGGGTTCTCCGGTTTCCTCCCACAGTCCAAAAACATGGATCAAGATCAATTGAGTTCTCCAAATTGCCCCATATAGAGTGTGTTTGTGTGAGTGAGTGTGTGTCCAGTGATAGATTGGTGCCCTGTCCTGGGTGTATCTGCCCAGCGCCCGAAATGTTCTCACCTGGATGGGCATGGGGAACCCCCCCACCGCGACCCTAATAGAGGATAAAGCAGAAGATAATGGATGGATGGATAACTGAAGTTGGAAACGTACCTGATGGCTGCTGACTGGTGGAGATGTTATTAGTGATGGACGGCGCTGGAGAAAGCTTGGACTCAATGAGAGAGGGAGGAGGAATGGGCACCATGGAGGGCAGGCCCTGCACGTAGTACGGAGGGTAGAACGTCAGCGCTGTGGGTGGAACCGTCTTAATGCCTTTTCCTGCTTCATACACTGTGAAGACGCAACAGACACAACATTAAGAACACTACAATCTGAAGAGGGTGTGTGTGTGAGTTATATATACACACACATATGGTATATATATATATATATATAAATATATATATATAAATGTCTGTGTGTGTATGTAATAACACACACACACACACACACACACATATATACATATATATTTCTATACATTGATATATTTGTGTGTGTGTGTGTGTGTGTGATAAGACACACACTTCTATAAATTGTGTGTGTGTGTGTTTGTGTGTGTGTGTGTGTAATAAGACACACAAACACACACATATTTCTATACATTGCATATTTGAGTGTGTGTGTGTGTGTGATAAGACACACACACTCTTCTATAAATTACTTGTGTGTGTGTGTGTAATAGACACACACACACACACACACTTCTATAAATTGCTTGTGTGTTTTGTGTGTGTGTGTTATAAGACACACACACTTCCATAAAATGTGTGTGTGTGTGTTTGTGTAATAAGACACACAAAAACACATATTTCTATACATTGAATATTTGTATGTGTGTGTGTGTAATAAGACATATACACACACACACACACTTCTATAAATTGCTTGTGTGTGTGTTATAAGACATATACACACACACACTTCTATAAATTGCTTGTGTGTGTTTGTGTGTGTAATAAGACACACATACACACACTTCTATAAATTGCTTGTGTGTTTTTATGTGTGTTATAAGACATATACACACACACATTTCTATAAATTGCTTGTGTGTGTTTGTGTGTGTGTAATAAGACACACACACACACACTTCTATAAATTGCTTGTGTGTGTTTGTGTGTGTGTAATAAGACACACACACACACTTCTATAAATTGCTTGTGTGTTTGTGTGTGTGTTATAAGACATACACACACACACTTCTATAAATTGCTTGTGTGTTTGTGTGTGTAATAACACACACCCCCCCACACAAACACTTCTATAAATTGCATGTGTGTGTTTGTGTGTGCGTGTGTGTAATAACACACACACACATATCTCTATAGATTACACATACATAAATATATAATGTATGTAACCCCCCCCCCCCCACACAAACACACAGTCTTGTTAGAACTCAATTCTGATTGGTCCACACATTTCTCAGTAATGTCATTTAGTTGAAGTGGATCATCATTAAAATGAGAACCTTAAAACTCGACTCAGTTCATTTATTCATGTGCACAGCGCCGTCTAAGCTCCGCCCTCAGTGCTGCAGATCAGACCTTAATGAGCTGGAAGGTTTGCTGGAGGACAGGATTTGCAATCTGAGCCGAAAAAGCTTAAAAAGTTACCACTGAATGAATCAGAACGTGATGTGAGCGACTCACAGTGACGAGGGCAGCAGCAGGTTTCCGGGCAACAGCAGCACCTCACGTAGCAGCAGCAGGAGTGTGGACAGCACTGACACCAACACACACCCACCAGCAGCACAAACAGCACACTCCCCAAAACGACAGCTCCCACAAACGCCCACTCTGAAAAATGAGCGCTGGATCAGAAAACCCGGACTTCAACATGAAACATGTAGTTCTACAATTCCAGACTGTAGTCCATCTGTGTTCTTTGTTGTTGTTCGTCCCCTGTTGGTTCTCTGTTCTCTGTTGGTCAGGAGCATCACAGAACAGGTATCATTTGGGTGGTGGATTGTTTATGGTCAGTTCTGCAGTGACACTGATGTGGTGAGGGGGTTTTAGTGCAGCAGTGCTGCTGGAGCTTCATTTCTCCACCTCAGTGACACTGCTGGGATAGGACTAATGCACCCACCCAATAACCCCTGCTCTGTGGTGGTACTATTGGGGTTCTGACCATTAGAACAGAGTAAAGGGGACGTACACAGTATGTACTGTAGAACACAAACAGGTGGACTACAGAATGGAATTGTAGAACTACAAAGTCCATCTTTACAGGATGTGGCGCAAAAAAGGGGCATGGCCAAACTTTGGTAAATATATATATATATAAATCCATTATCTTCTGCTTTATCCTATATTAGGGTCAGCGGGGGGTTCCCCATGACCATCCAGGGGAGAACGTTTCGGGCGCTGGGCAGATACACCCAGGACAGGGCGCCAACCTATCGCTGGGCACACACTCACTCACACAGACACACTCTATATGGGGCAATTTGGAGAATTCAATTGATCTTGATCCATGTTTTTGGACTGTGGGAGGAAACCGGAAAACCCGGAGGAAACCCACGCGGACACGGGGGAGAACATGGAAACTCCACCCAGATTGGGATTCGAACCGGGAATCCCTAGCGCTGAGAGGAGAACATGCCAACCACTAAGCCACTAAGTTAATGAAATAATATAATATAAAAATGATATATAATAAAGTTACTGGAAAGTCACTTCTAAGGTTCCGATTGATTGAAATGGGTTATAAAGGAGAAAGTGAGCAGAGTGATAGACAGGTGGGGGGGGAACCCATACCTGGCATGAACTCCAGATCGATCTCAGGCAGTAGATCGTCGGCGACGCCTGTCTGACCTGGAGAGAGACAGACAGAGCAAGAAACGAGGAGCTGCAGGGGTGACCAAGCATTAAAGAGAACAGAAACGGGTGGCGGACATGCAGCAGAGGGGGAAATAATAATGTGTCCTACCTTTAAGAGACAGAACAGGAGAGCTGGGGGTTAGTACTGATATATGAGTGTAAACATGCAGGAGAACGTGTAACACAGAACGACTGAATGTGCAAATCTACACTGATTCATCTGATTAATGCCGGAACTCATTAATAATCCATCTGTACATTCATTCAACCCGGAGGAGACCCACGTGGACACGGGGAGAACATGGAAACTCCACCCAGATGGGGATTCGAACCGGGAATCCCTAGTGCTGAGAGGAGAACATGCTAACCACTAAGACACTGTGCAGCTTGTATAGAATAAATCCATCCATCAATTATTTTACGCTTTATCCTCTATTAGGGTCGCGGTGGGGGGGGGGGGGTTCCACATGCCAATCCAGGGATCCAGGGGAGAACGTTTTGGGCGCTGGACAGATACACCCAGAACAGGGTGCCAATCTATCACTGGGCACACACTCACTCACACAGACACACTCTATATGGGGCAATTTGGAGAATTCAATTAACCTTGATCCATGTTTTTGGACTGTGGGAGGAAACCGGAGAACCCGGAGGAAACCCACGCAGACACGGGGAGAACATGGAAACTCCACCCAGATTGGGATTCGAACCAGGAAACCCTAGTGCTGAGAGGAGAACATGATAAACACTAAGCCACCGTGCCGCCTCTCACACACTATATAGGGGCAATTTAGAGTGGTCTATTTATTTTAAATCTATTTTTTTTGGACTGTGGGAGGAAACCCGAGAACCCGGAGGAAACCCACGCGGACACGGGGAGAACATGGAAACTCCACCCGGATCGCGATTCGAACCGGGAATCCCTAGCGCTGAGAGGCGGACATGTTTACCACTACACCGCCATGCTGGCCTCATTAGCAATAAATAAATAATTAATAATAATTCAATCAAAGGCATTTTTTGAATTGAATTCTCCAAATTGCCCCATATAGAGTGTGTCTGTGTGAGTGTGTGTGTGTCCAGCGATAGATTGGTGTCCTGTCCTGGGTGTATCTGCCCAGCGCCCGAAACGTTCTCCCCTGGATGGACATGGGGAACCCCTCCGCGACCCTAATAGAGGATAAACAGTAA
This sequence comes from Corydoras sp. C115, assembly GCA_019802505.1. NCBI lineage: Eukaryota > Metazoa > Chordata > Actinopteri > Siluriformes > Callichthyidae > Corydoras > Corydoras sp. C115. The sequence continues at coordinate 67,104 of JAFMOC010000800.1, forward strand.
GATAATGAATGGATTTATTCTATACAAGCTGCACGTTCTCCCCGTACAAGCTGCACGTTCCATGTTCTCCCCGTGTCCGCGTGGGTTTCCTACGGGTTCTCCGGTTTCCTCCCACAGTCCAAAAACCATAGATTTAAAATAAATAGACCACTCTAAATTGCCCCTATATGGTCTGTGAGAGGTGGCACGGTGGCTTAGTGGTTGGCATGTTCTCCTCTCAGCACTAGGGATTCCCGGTTCGAATCCCCGTCTGGGTGGAGTTTCCATGTTCTCCCAGTGTCTGCGTGGGTTTCCTCCGGGTTCTCCGGTTTCCTCCCACAGTCCAAAAACATGGATCAAGTCAAATGAGTTCTCCAAATTGCCCCATATAGAGTGTGTTTGTGTTAGTGAGTGTGTGTCCAGTGATGGATTGGTGTCCTGTCCTGGGTCTATCTGCCCAGCGCCCGAGACGTTCTCCCCTGGATGGGCATGGAGAACCCCCCCGCGACCCTAATAGGGGATAAAGCGGGAGATGATGAAAGCTGCATGGTGGCTTAGTGGTTGGCATGTTCTCCTCTCAGCACTAGGGATTCCCGGTTCGAATCCCCATCTGGGTGGAGTTTCCATGTTCTCCCCGTGTCCCCGTGGGTTTCCTCCGGGTTCTCCGGTTTCCTCCCACAGTCCAAAAACATGGATCAAGTCAACTGAATTATCCAAATTGCCCCATATAGAGTGTGTGTGTGTGTGTGAGTGAGTGTGTGTCCAGTGATAGATTGGTGTCCTGTCCTGGGTGTATATAAGATAATGGATGGATGGAGTCTCTGGATGATTGTGTCTCTCTGTTCTGTGTTGTTTATAGTGAAGCTTCGTCTCACATCCTGTTAATTACTCTGTGATGATTAGTGCTGGGCGGAGCTGGAGATCAGCTGATAAACACCACCACCAACACCAACACGGTGTTAAAAACACGGCTGATCTTCAGAAACGGATTTATTAATAAGACCTTTAATCCTGTTAGTGTTACATTTGGTCTCTCCGACTGAAAGCTCTCAAAGTAAAGAGAACGTCTCTTTTGAGGACGTGTCCCGAGGCAGAACCGTCTTCTGCACACCGTTCAGTCAAGTGGAAAGAATTACGGCTGGAACCTCAGGATACAAAGTAAATTCCAAGCCCCGGCTGAGTTAAGCCTTTTCGCCTCTGGGCACAGAGTGGGACTGTCTCAGAGGACCCGGCTTAGAACCTCTTAGAACCACTGTATCCAGAAATATGTATCCAGAATTTATTTTATAAACACATATTACCCAAATTCAAATATCAATCACACAGAATAAGGGCGGTACAGTGGATTAGTGGTTATCATGTTCTCCTCTCAGTACTAGGGATTCCCGGTTCGAATCCCCATCTGGGTGGAGTTTCCATGTTCTCCCCGTGTCCGCGTGGGTTTCCTCTGGGTTCTTCCGTTTCCTCCCACAGTCCAAAAACATGGATTTAAAATAAAAAGATCACTCTAAATTGCCCCTATATGGTGTGTGAGAGACGGCACGGTGGCTTAGTGGTTGGCATGTTCTCCTCTCAGTGCTAGGGATTCCCGGTTCGAATCCCAATCTGGGTGGAGTTTCCATGTTCTCCCCGTGTCCGTGTGGGTTTCCTCCGGGTTCTCCGGTTTCCTCCCACAGTCCAAAAACATGGATCAAGTTAATTCAGGTCTCCAAATTGCCCCATATAGAGTGTGTGTGTGTGAGTAAGTGTGTGTCCAGTGATAGATTGGCGTCCTGTCCTGGGTCTATCTGCCCAGCGCCCAAAACGTTCTCCCCTGGATGGGCACGGAGAACCCCCCCCCCCATGACCCTAATAGAGGATAAAGCTGAAGATAATAAATGGATGTATTTAGTCTATACAAGCTGCACGGTGGCTTAGTGGTTTAGCATGTTCTCCTCTCAGCGCTAGGGATTCCAGGTTCGAATCCCAACCTGGGTGGAGTTTCCACGTTCTCCCCGTGTCCGCGTGGGTTTCCTCTGGGTTTTCCGGTTTCCTCCCACAGTCCAAAAACATGGATCAAGTCAATTGAGTTCTCCAAATTGTGTGTCCAGCGATAGATCGGTGTCCTGTCCTGAGTGTATTTGCCCAGCGCCCAAAACGTTCTCCCCTGGATGGGCACGGAGAACCCCCCCCCCCCATGACCCTAATAGAGGATAAAGCAGAAGATAATGGATGGATGGAGTTGAAAGTCAGCGTAAGTTCCATGCTGTTGGGTTTATAACGAAGACGATCTGAAAATCGTCCACAAACAATCAGTCGATGTAAAGGAACCTAAGGAACGTCTCTTCTGTCCTGTTCTGTTTACCTCATTACTTTCTGTCTCACTGTACAATAGGCTCTTACGTCAGTCCTCACGGCTGGACACAGACAGACTTACTGTTCCCATGGAAACCTCCACAAGTGACTGATGCTTAACTATGAAGATAGCTGGCACCTATTCACGGTGCTGGGCATGACATCACTACGTCGTCAGGTCCTTTATTAATAAGCTCCACTTAGACGGCGTGTGTGCAGGACATTCACACCGAGGACGACCCAACCTGACGCACAGGGTCTGTATTGTACTGCTAGTCATTATTCCAATTCAAGTCATACTGCCCACAATATCACTGGCTTTAGTGTCTCAAATCCTCATGTTTAAAACTAAAGACATGGACGAACAGAGCGCTCACATTCATTTGTGCAGCAGAAGACAACTTTGTGTCTTTAAGGCAGACGTTCTCAAATAGTGGGACGGGGCGCATAATCGTAAAAGCCTCATATTGGGCCTTGTGGTTTATAATACTGTATAATACACTGTTGTGGGCATGGTAGCTCAGTGGTCAGGGCGTTGGGCTCTCAATCTGAAGGTTGTGGGTTCAAATCCCAGGTCCACTGAAGTTACCAGTGTGGGTCCAAGACCCTTATTCTCCAAATTGCCCCATATAGAGTGTGTCTGTGTAAGTGAGTGTATGTCCAGTGATGGATTGGCGTCCTGTCCTGGGTGTATCTGCACAGCGCCCGAAACGTTCTCCCCTGGATGGGCATGGGGAACCCCCCCACACGACCCTAATAGAGGATGAAGTGGAAGATAATAGATGGAAATAACCCCTGCTCTGTGGTGGTACTATTGGGGTCCTGACCATTAGAACAGAGTAAAGGGGACGTACACAGTATGTACTGTAGAACACAAACAGATGGACTACAGTCTCCAGAGAACAATTAGTCCCCTGTTGGTTCTCTGTTCTCTGTTGGTCAGGAGCATCACAGAACAGGTATCATTTGGGTGGTGGATTGTTTCTTGTCAGTTCTGCAGTGACACTGATGTGGTGAGGGGGTTTTAGTGCAGCAGTGCTGCTGGACGTTCATTTCTCCACCTCAGTGACACTGCTGGGATAGGACTAATGCACCCACCCAATAACCCCTGCTCTGTGGTGGTACTATTGCGGTTCTGACCATTAGAACAGAGTAAACACAGTAAACACAGAGTAAAGGGGACGTACACAGTATGTACTGTAGAACACGAACAGATGGACTACAGAATGGAATTGTAGAACTACAAAGTCCATCTTTACAGGACGTGGAACTGAGAACATGGAGGATAAGTGGAGCGGGTATCATTTGGGTGGTGGAATGTTTGTCAGTTCTGCAGTGACACTGATGAGGGGGTTTTAGTGCAGCACCTCAGTGACACTGCTGGGATAGGAATAATGCACCAACCCAATAACCCCTTTACTCTGTTCTAATGATCAGGACCCCAATAGTACCAGCACAGAGCAGGGGTTATTGGGTTGGTGCATTAGTCCTATCCCAGCAGTGTGACTGATGCGGTGAGGGAGTTTTAGTTCAGCACCTCAGTGACTTGTGTACCGTAGAACACAAACAGATGGACTACAGGCTCCAGAGAACAGTGTCCCCTGTTGGTTCTCTGTTCTCTGTTGGTCAGGAGCATCACAGAACAGGTATCATTTGGGTGGTGGATTGTTTATGGTCAGTTCTGCAGTGACACTGATGTGGTGAGGGGGTTTTAGTGCAGCAGTGCTGCTGGAGGTTCATTTCTCCACCTCAGTGACACTGCTGGGATAGGACTAATTAGAATTTTTACATTTTAATTTTATTAGATATTTATATAATATGCTATAAATAAATCAGTGGGTTGTTAAAATGTAGTCTTATATTTAATATTGCTTCATTAAATGAACTTATCATATACAGCGGCACGGTGGCTTAGTGGTTAGCATGTTCTCCTCTCAGCACTAGGGATTCCCGGTTCGAATCCCCATCTGGGTGGAGTTTCCATGTTCTCCCCGTGTCTGCGTGGGTTTCCTCCAGGTTCTCCGGTTTCCTCCCACAGTCCAAAAACATGCATCAAGTCAAATGAGTTCTCCAAATTGCCCCATATATAGTGTGTCTGTGTGAGTGAGTGTGTGTCCAGCGATAGATTGGCGTCCTGTCCTGGGTGTATCTGCCCAGCGCCCGAAACGTTCTCCCCTGGATGGGCATGGGGAACCCTTCCCCATCCCCCCACGACCCTAATAGAGGATAAAGCAGAAGATAATGGATGGGTGGATGGATTTTAAATTAAAGGCAATTAGTGCGGCGCAGTGGTGTAGTAGGTGTAGTGGTTAACACGTTCTCCTCTCAGCGCTGGGGATACAAGTTCAAATCCCAATCTGGGTGGAGTCCACATGGGTTTCCACTGTAAAAACATGGATTCAAGGTGAATTGGCCTCTCCAAATTGCCCCATATAGAGTGTGTCTGTGTGAGTGAGTGTGTGTCCAGCGATAGATTGGCGTCCTGTCCTGGGTGTATCTGCCCAGCGCCCGAAACGTTCTCCCCTGGATGGGCATGGGGAACCCCCCCGCGACCCTAATAGAGGATAAAGCGGAAGATAATGGATGGATAATTAATTCGGTTTAATATCTGAACAATTTTAAAGTGCCTCCCATGTGAGCGGTGTCACAGCGCCTCCTATGGACGGACGCCACAGGTTCACAGATGAATGAATGAATGAATGTTATCATATACTTTGACAATGCCCCTTTAAACAAAATTAATTAAACATAAGTTTTTCTAAAATGTTGCATAGAACTGAGTCTTGTTTTGGTTTCAGACTAATTAAATTAAGCTTAATCTACACTTCCTTCCATTAGAACTATATGTGTGTTAATATAGTAAAAGAACACGGCACATTTTTCTATCAGCTCACAACACAAAGAGGACATTGTGAGGACATTGTGAGGACATTGTGAGGACTATTTGCCCGCTTACACTTTAAGTCCAGCCACATTGTGGGTGGAAGGAGGTGTCACCAGGCACCTCTGCCTTTTACAGCTCCAGTGAATTATGGCATCAACATCTTAAAGCGCTGTCAGGGAAACCACTGTGCTATTTGCAGAGCGGCTTGAATGCTGGCCTTATAGTTCCTGATGTTCTGATGTGCAGTTAGAACTCCTTTACCTTAAAGCAGAGATTCTCAATTATTTTCTGTTAAAATCATTTTCAGGACCCCAATAGTACCACCACAGAGCAGGGGTTATTGGGTGGGTGCATGAGTCCTATCCCAGCAGTGTCTCTGAGGTGCACTGCTGCACTAAAACCCCCTCACCACATCAGTGTCACTGCAGAACTGACAATAAACAATCCACCACCCAAATGATACCTGTTCTGTGATGCTCCTGACCAACAGAGAACAGAGAACCAACAGGGGACGAACAACAACAAAGAACACAGATGAACTACAGTCTAGAATTGTACTTTTGAACTATTTCTATTGTACTTTTGAACGAGGAAAAAAGGGGCGTGTCCAAACATTTAATTGGTACTGTAAATATATAGTTAGTTTCTATATTTGATATACTGACATATTGAATTGCCCCCTATATAGTGTGTGTGTGTGTATCTGTGTGAGTATCTTATATTCAGGTGACCGTGGGTTCCAAATGCCAATCTGGGTGGAATGTTTCAGACAGGGCACAAACACACACACACACACACACACACACACACACACACACACACACACACACACACACACACACACACACACACACACACATACACTATATAGAGGCAACGTAGAGCAGCCATCTATCCATTATCTTCCGCTTTATCCTCTACTAGGGTCTGGGGGGGGGGGGGGTGATGGGCGATGGGCAGATACACCCAGGACAGGACACCAATCTATCACTGGACACACACTCACTCACACAGACACACTCTATATGGGGCAATTTTGAGAATTCAATTGACCTTGAGCCATGTTTTTGGACTGTGGGAGGAAACCGGAGAACCCGGAGGAAACCCACGCGGACACGGGGAGAACATGGAAATTCCACCCAGACGGGGATTCGAACCTGGAATACCTAGAGCTGAGAGGAGAACATGCTAAACCACTAAACCACCGTGCCGTCCAACTACAAACATGGCTTTACAGAATGACTCACCCAGAACCAGGAGCTCCACTTGAGCTTCGTTGTGACCGTTTAAGTCGTCAGAGATCACGACCTTACAGTAATAAACGCCGCTGTCGCCCCAGCGGACCTCTCCAATACGCAAGTCTGCATCTGAAGACAAAACACAAACATCGTTACATATTACACATTAAATAAAAACGCGGGCAGCAGGGTGGTTTAGCATGTTCTCCTCTCAGCGCTAGGGATTCCCGGTTCGAATCCCCATCTGGGTGGAGTTTCCACGTTCTCCCCGAGTCCGCGTGGGTTTCCTCCGGGTTCTCCGGTTTCCTCCCACAGTCCAAAAACATGGATCAAGTCAATTGAGTTCTCCAAATTGCCCCATGTCCAGGGTTTCCAGGGTTTCCCCAGGGCTTCCCCATTACCATCCAGTGGGGAACATCTCAGGGGGAAGGGGTTTCCCATGCTCATCCAGGGGAGAACGTTTCGGGCGCTGGGCAGATACACCCAGGACAGGACACCAATCTATCACTGGGCACACACTCACTCACACACACACTCTATATGGGGCAATTTGGACAGGTGCAAGGAGTAACCATAACGCCCCCTCATTATTATTCGTCCATCCATCCATTATCTTCGCTTATCCTCTATTAGGGTCGCGGTGGGGTTCCCCATGCCCATCAGGGGAGAACGTTTCGGGCGCTGGGCAGATACACCCAGGACAGGACGCCAATCTATCACTGGGCACACACTCACACACAGACACAAACACACTCTATATGAGAACTCATGTTTCTGGACTGTGGGAGGAAACCGGAGAACACGGAGGAAACCCACGTGGACACGGGGAGAACATGGAAACTCCACCCAGATTGGGATTCGAACCGGGAATACCCAGCGCTAACAACAAAGCCACCGTGGCGCCCCCTTTCATTATTATTATATAAAGTTATTGAATAATTTTTTGCGAAATTCTCAAATGCACAATACTATTTTTAATATAAATTTTATAATCAGATTTTAAAATGGTGGCACGGTGGCTTAGTGGTTGGCATGTTCTCCTCTCAGCATTAGGGATTCCCGGTTCGAATCCCATCTGGGTGGAGTTTCCATGTTCTCCCCGTGTCTGCGTGGGTTTCCTCCAGGTTCTCCGGTTTCCTCCCACAGTCCAAAAACATGGATCAAGTCAATTGAGTTCGCCAAATTGCCCCATGTAGAGTGTGTCTGTGTGAGTGAGTGTGTGTCCAGCGATAGATTGGCGTCCTGTCCTGGGTGTATCTGCCCAGCGCCCGAAACGTTCTCCCCTGGATGGGCATGGGAAACCCCCCCCCGCGACCCTAATAGAGGATAAAGCAGAAGATAATGGATGAATGAAAAATTTAAAATGTAAACAGTGAAAGTAAACCTACAGAAAGATCTTTTTTTAAAATGGGTTTGATTTGAAGCTCGGAGCAAAAAAAAAAAAAAAAAAAAAAAAAAAAAAAAAAAAAAAAAAAAAGCGGCGTTTTAATAAAGTTCGGTTGTTTGTGCTTTTAGGAGAGAAGCTGAAACATTGCAAAACACACTGGAGAACCAGAGGGAGGTGCAGATGTGAGAGCACAGTCAGAAGCTGGAGGAGTTCGGAATGTCTCCATTATCTTGCTCATGAGCCGTGAAACGCAGGGGAGGTGAAGGAGGGATGAGATCCTCCTCCTCAGTAAACAGCTCTATTTCAGGAACAGGAAACATTTAGCTACACAATGGAGGCCCTTCCTGTGAGGAACCGGAGCGCTGCGTAAGAGCGAGATCAAAAAATCTAATACAGAACAGATTCACAGCTGCATTCAGTTTCATCAGCAGAATCAAATCCTCACATATTTACTGATATCTATTATTTAAGATCTAATAAACAGTGGTTGGCATGTTCTCCTCTCAGCGCTAGGGATTCCGGTTCGAATCCCCATCTGGGTGGAGCGTCCATGTTCTCCCCGTGTCTGTGTGGGTTTCCTCCGGGTTCTCCGTTTCCTCCCACAGTCCAAAACCATGGATCAAGTCAATTGAGTTCTCCAAATTGCCCTATATAGAGTGTGTCTGTGTGAGTGAGTGTGTGTCCAGTGATAGATTGGTGTCCTGTCCTGGGTCTATCTGCCCAGCGCCCGAAACGTTCTCCCCTGGATGGGCATGGGGAACCCCCTCCACGACCCTAATAGAGGATAAACAGTAAGATAATGGAGGGAATATCGACAACGGGCGGCACGGTGGCTTAGTGGTTTAGCATGTTCTCCTCTCAGCGCATTCTCCTCTCTGTGTGTGTGAGTGAGTGTGTGTCCTGGGTATGTCTGCCCACAGTCTGGGTTCTCCGGTTTCCTCCCACAGTTCAAAAACATGGATCAAGGTCAATTGAATTCTCCAAATTGCCCCATATAGAGTGTGTTTGTGTGAGTGAGTGTGTGTTCAGTGATAGATTGTTGTACTGTCCTGGGTCTATCTACCCAGCGCCCGAGACGTTCTCCCCTGGATGGACATGGGGAACCCCACCGACCCTAATAGAGGATAAAGCTGAAGATAATGGATGGATTGATTAAACTTTACCATTAATTTTTACAGAAAGACGAATTTCAGTAATTAGTTTCCTGAGTCGGACTTACTACAGTAAGTCTGGCTAATCTAAGCTTCAGTTCGGGTCACATGGAGATGTTTTCATCAGGACTGCTGACTCCGGCAAGCTGAGCCATGGTACAGCAACAGCACCGTTAATCTGAGTGTTTAAGCATAGCTTCTTGTTCTCCAGAGGAACCGTCCCCCATAACTATTCTCTCAACAAAAGGGTAGAACAGAGGACATGGTCGACTTGACTTGAAAAATACTACCTTAAATACTACCTTAAGCAGCCTGAAGGGTAATAAATCAAGCAGCAGGGACAACTCTGGGCACACACTCACACACACACTCTATATGGGGCAATTTAGAGCAGCCAATTCACCCTGAATCCATGTTTTTGGACTGTGGGAGGAACCCGGAGAACAACCACACAGACACGGGGAGAACATGGGAACTCCACCCCGCTGAGAGGCGAACGTGCCAACCACTAAGCCACCGTGTTGCCCCCCAATATAAATCATCTTCCGCTTTGTCCTCTCTTAGGGTCGCGGGGGGGTTCCCCATGCCCATCCAGGGGAGAACTTTTTGGGCGCTGGGCAGATACACCCAGAACAGGGGGCCAATCTATCGCTGGACACACACTCACTCACACAGACACACTCTATATGGGGCAATTTAAAGAAGCCAATTCACCCTGAATCCATGTTTTTGGACTGTGGGAGGAAACCGGAGAACCCAGAGGAAACCCACACGGACGCGGGGAGAACATGGAAACACCCTGATCGGGATTCGAACCTGGATCCTGGAGTGCTGAGAGGAGAACATGCCAACCACTAAGTCATATTAAGTAATCTGGATTTGAAACATGGGCGGCATGATGGCTTAGTGGTTTAGCATGTTCTCTCAGCACTAGGGATTCCCGGTTCGAATCCCAATCTGGGTGGAGTTTCCATGTTCTCCCCGTTTCCTCGTGGGTTTCCTCTGGGTTCTCTGGTTTCCTCCCACAGTCCAAAAACATGGATCAAGGTTAATTGAATTCTCCAGATTGCCCCATATAGAGTGTGTGTTTGTGTGAGTGAGTGTGTGTCCAGTTGTCCAGTAGATTGGTGTCCTGCCCTGGGTGAATCTGCCCAGCGCCCAAAACGTTCTCCCCTGGATGGACATGGGGAAACCCCTTCCCGCCCCCCCCCCGCGACCCTAATAGAGGATAAAGTGGAAGATAATGGATGGATGGATGAATTTGGAGTAGCCAATTCACCCTGAATCCATGATTTTGGACTGTGGGAGGAAACCGGAGAACCCGGAGGAAACCCACACAGACACGGGGAGAACATGGAAACACCCTGATCGGGATTCGAACCTGGAATCCCTAGCGCTGAGAGGAGAACATGCCAACCACTAAGTCATATCAAGTAATCTGGATTTGAAACATGGGCGGCACGGTGCCTTAGTGGTTTAGCATGTTCTCCCCGTGTCCACGTGGGTTTCCTCCGGGTTCTCCGGTTTCCTCCCACAGTCCAAAAACATGGATCAAGGTCAATTGAGTTCTCCAAATTGCCCCATATAGAGTGTGTTTGTGTGAGTGAGTGTGTGTCCAGTGATAGATTGGTGTCCTGTCCTGGGTGTATCTGCCCAGCGCCCGAAACGTTCTCCCCTGGATGGGCATGGGGAACCCATTAATCAGATCAGGTAATGAGTTACTGTTGATGATGGTGATGTCTCGGTCTTTGTAGTAGTCGGGGAGGGTGATGGCTGATCCCTGTCTGGAGGCGACGATGCGGACGGTCCGAGCGCTGTCGCTGCAGTCCAGATGTGACGTGGCCCCCGGTTCCGATCCTCTCACCCCCAAAGACTCGGGGAAGCTGAAGGCGTCCCGCGTGCGATCGCGGCAGTACGACTTGTACCACCACTGCACCACGGCTGTCTGGGTGGAGGTACTAGAGTACTGACAGGGCAAAACCACCGACTGGAAGAGCATGGCGAATCGGCGCTCATCCTGCACGGTCACCTGCACCGCCCCGCACCAGGCCACACCTACAGATACAAAGCACAAGACACCGGGGCAATTAATTTTGGTAATTAAACCTACAGGAACGTGCGCAGGGGCTCCCCTAGTGTTTTAGTGTGGGATATTAGTTTTGTAATTGGGTGCTCTCTGAGGCTCTTATTGGTTGCCTTAGCGAATTAGTGCACCACCTAAGGTTTGGGTTGTAGGTATCAAGTGTTCATTAATTAATTAAATAAATAAATAATGGGGGGGGGTTCCCCATGCCCATCCAGGGGAGAACGTTTCGGGCGCTGGGCAGATACACCCAGGACAGGACACCAATCTATGCACACTCTATATGGGGCAATTTGGAGAACTCAATTGACCTTGATCCATGTTTTTGGACTGTGGGAGCAAACCGGAGAACCCGGAGGAAACCCACGCGGACACGGGGAGAACATGTAAACTCCACCCAGATTGGGATTCGAACCGGGAATTCCTAGCGCTGAGAGGAGAACATGCTAAACCACTAAGCCACCCATGTTTCAAATCCAGATTACTTAATATGATTTAGTGGTTAGCATGTTCTCCACTCAGCGCTAGGGATCCAGATTCGAATCCCGATCAGGGTGTTTCCATGTTCTCCCCGTGTCTGTGTGGGTTTCCTCCGGGTTCTCCGGTTTCCTCCCACAGTCCAAAAACATGGATTCAGGGTGAATTGGCTGCTCTAAATTCATTCATACATCCATTATCTTCCGCTTTATCCTCTATTAGGGTCACGGGGGGGTTCCCCATGTCCATCCAGGGGAGAACGTTTTGGGCGCTGGGCAGATACACCCAGGACAGGACACCAATCCATCACTGGACACACACTCACTCACACATACACACTCTATATGGGGCAATTTGGAGAACTCATTTGACCTTGATCCATATTTTTGGACTGTGGGAGCAAACCGGAGAACCCGGAGGAAACCCACGCAGACACGGGGAGAACATGGAAACTCCACCCAGATTGGGATTCGAACCTGGAATCCCTAGCGGTGAGAGGAGAACATGCTAAACCACTAAGCCACCGTGCCACCCTGCTTTCATTATGTTTATTTGAATATAATTTAAAGCTATTATTTGTTGCTCATGGTCATGTGACCCATCCGGTTGGGTCCAATCACGGCCACCATGACCACCATGCCACACCATATGTGGTGGTGTAGTGCTTAGCCCGTCTGTCCCTCAGCACTGGGGAACCAAGTTCGAATCCCCATCTGGGTGGAGTTGCCATGTTCTCGTGACCGCGTGGGTTTCCTCCGGGTTCTCCGGTTTCCTCCCACAGTCGAAAAACAAGACAATTGAGTTCTCCAAATTGCCCCATATAGAGTGTCTGTGTGAGTGAGTGTGTGCCCAGTGATAGATTGGCGCCCTGTCCTGGGTGTATCTACCCAGCGCCCGAAACGTTCTCCCCTGGATGGGCATGGAGAACCCCCCCCCCCATAATGATAATGATGGGAACAGACTGGGTGGAGATGACGCTAGGTGTTTCAAATTACAGCAAACAGAACCACTCAGTGACAGTGTATCATTTAGAACCGTGTGGTGAGAACGATCTGCCCATGACCGTCTTACTCACCCTCCTGATTACACTGCTGTTGGGCCATGCTTATTATATAACGCTCTCCACTCTAAACATCTGCAGACTACCAGACAAGAACATCAGATGTTCTCTATCAGGTTCTTAGACGTCTTTAAATAAATCGCTCTCATCACGGATGGTCCGAACATTGCTCGCATACCATTACCACGTGTGCACACATCCACACCCCTCTGACCCACTGAGCTTATCTGAGAATCTGTTACACATTGTAGCAGGGAGTTCAGGAACGCCTCCACACCTAGAACATCTGGAGAGCAACACCCAGTCTATCTGAGTATTCACAAAGCACAAGATGAAATATTATTATCGTCTCGGGTGGCTCTGCTGGAAAGCATGCGGGGGGGGTGTTTACTTTATTACCTCTAACGTTTCAAAGACACGCTCGCTATGATTCGAAAGGAGGAGAAAGAGCGCCAGGCCGAAGTCAGAATGCTTCAGGACTAATGTATTAAAGTCATCAAGTCTACCACTGCCTACTGTACTGACAGAGGAATCAGTCCTCGTGCAAGGAAACACACACACACACACACACACACACACACACTCACGTGTGGTGGCAGCAAATGGGGTTAGGTGCCTTGCCCAAGTGCACTTCAGCCAGAGTACTTGGTGGGACAGGGAATCGAACCGGGGACCTTCAGGTTGCAAGGCGGTTCTTTAATAACAAGGGGTAAATAAAATAAATAAATAAATAAATAAAATAAATCTATAAATATATGGCGGCATGGTGGTTTAGTGGTTTGCATGTTCTCCTCTCAGCACTAGGGATTCCCGGTTCGAATCCCCATCTGGGTGGAGTTTCCATGTCCTCCCCGTGTCCGCGTGGGTTTCCTCCGGGTTCTCCGGTTTCCTCCCACAGTCCAAACACATGGATCAAGTCTACTGAATTCTCCAAAATTGCCCCATATAGAGTGTGTGTTAGTGAGTGTGTGCTCTGTCCTGGGTCTATCTGCTCAGCGCCCGAAACGTTCTCCCCTGGATGGGCATGGAGAACCCCACCACGACCCTACTAGAGGATAAAGCGGAAGATAATGAATGAATGAATGAATATATATATATATAATTATGTAACCATCAAATAATATATATATACACACACACATATGCACACATATGCACACACACACACGTATGTGTATGTGTTTGTGTGTGTCTGTGTAATACATATATAAATATATATTTATTTATACACACACACACACATATATATATACACAGTCAAGCCAGAAATTATTCATACCCATGGCAAATTTTGACTTAAATTCACTTTTATTCAACCAGCAGTTTTATTTTTGACCGGAAACGACACAGGCATCTCTCAGGAGATAATACGATGATGTGCAAGAGACATCATTGTGGAAAAAAATATTTCTCAGCCTTTATTCACATTTGAACAAAAAGTGGCATGTCCAAAATGATTCATTATTCAATTATTCCTTACCAGAAGCCTACGACCGCCCGACTCCGACGAGACAGCAGGGGAGCAAACAGTCGTTTTTATAGTAACATGACAGCAAGCAGGTCACGAGGTAACAGGTTATTAGAGTGCATATCTTTTTCAATTTGATTTTGGAAGAAAAGCCCCAGAGGGGGCAAGTAAGCAACGTTACATGTTGAGGAATTTAAAAAAAAAAAAAAAAAGAAAAAAAAAAGCTGCATAAAAACATCAAATTCATTTTTCGCAGTCTGCACCCCGGCCACGAAACTGCCTCGTCCCAAAACTATATAATAAAGTGTCTACCTAGTGCACACTGCATGGATAATATTGGGACTTACACGACGTTCAGGAGCTTTTACATCACATTTAAGCTGGGTCCCTTTTAAGGGGCAGTCGCAGGCTTGTGGTTTAGGAACCAGCCTTGTGATCTGAAGGTCCCAGGTTCGATTGCCAGTCCCACCAAGTACTATAACTGAACTGCCCTTGAGCAAGGCTCCTAACCCTAATTGCTCCCTGGGGGTCGTATACAGGGCTGCCCACCGCTCAGACCACCTGTGCTCACTTCACTCGATGTGTGTATCCATCCATTATCTTCTGCTTTATCCTCTATTAGGGTCGCGGGGGGGTTCCCCATGCCCATCCAGGGGAGAACGTTTTGGACGTTGGGCAGATACACCCAGGACAGGACGCCAATCCATCACTGGACACACACTCACACAAACACACTCTATATGGAGCAATTTGGAGAACTCAATTGATCTTCATCCATGTTTTTGGACTGTGGGAGGAAACCAAAGAACCCGGAGGAAACCCACGTGGACATGGGGAGAACATGGAGAGGCGAACGTGCTGACCACTAAACCACCGTGCCGCTCCATTATCTTCCGCTTTATCCTATATTAGTGACACAGGGGGGGTTCCCCATGCCCATCCAGGGGAGAACGTTTCGGGTGCTGGGCAGATACACCCAGGACAGGACGCCAATCTATCACTGGACACACACTCACTCACACATACACACTCTATATGGGGCAATTTGGAGAACTCAATTGATCTTCATCCATGTTTTTGGACTGTGAAAGGAAAGCGGAGAACCCGGAGGAAACCCACACGGACACGGGGAGAACATGGAAACTCCACCCAGATGAGGATTCGAACCGGGAATCCCTAGCGCTGAGAGGAGAACATGCTAAACACTAAGCCACCGTGCCGCCCTCAATGTGTGTATTTTTTTATTTTTATGTATTTATTTCTTCGGGGGACCATGTGTGAGGTGAGACACTGAAGTTGGACGAAGGGGCCTGTCTCACAATCTGCCTCCTGATTCACCTTAAACGTGTTTATTTGATGGGCTTGAGGTCAGTCACGCTCTTCCAGACCAAACAGACTCAGCTGTGCCTTTATCAAAGCTTGCTCTCTGCACTAAGGCACAGTTACGGTGGAGAAACAGGCCTTCCCCAAACTGTTTTTTTACAGAGTGGGGCATACATCATTCCAAAACTCATATTAATATCTTGTGTGTAATCCTATAATAGAAGGGTCGTACGGGTGGAGGCGTTCCCCATGCCCATCCAGGTGGACGCTTGGCACTTACACCTAGGACAGGATGCCAATCTATTGCTGGGCACACACTTACAGACACACTATATAGATAGGGGCAATTTGGAGCAGCCAATTCACCTTGAGTCCATGTTTTTGGGTTCTCTCTTGTCTTCTCCTGGGTGTAACCCACCCCCATTTAAGATTATAAAATGAGATAAGATTAGGGTGGCACTGTGGCTTAGTGTTTAGCATGTTCTCCTCTCAGGGTTGGGGATTCTCGGTATGAATCCCAATCTGGGTGGAGTTTCCATGTTCACCCCGTGTCCATGTGGGTTTCCTCCGGGTTCTCCGGTTTCCTCCCACAGTCCAAAAACATGGATCAAGGTCAATTGAATTCTCCAAATTGCCCCATATAGAGTGTGTTTGTGTGAGTGAGTGTGTGTCCAGTGATAGATTGGTGTCCTGTCCTGGGTGTATCTGCCCAGCACCCGAAACGTTCTCCTCTGGATGGGCATGGGGAACCCCCCTACGTCACTAATATAGGATAAAGTGGTAGATAATGGAGCGGCATGGTGGTTTAGTGGTTAGCACGTTCGCCTCTCAGGCTAGGGATTCCCGGTTCGAATCCCAATCTGGATGGAGTTTCCATGTTCTCCCCGTGTCTGTGTGGGTTTCCTCCGGGTTCGGTTTCCTCCCACAGTCCAAAAACATTGATGAAGATCAATTGAGTTCTCCAAATTGCCCCATATAGTGTGTGTTTGTGTGAGTGAGTGTGTGTCCAGTGATAGATTGGTGTCCTGTCCTGGGTGTATCTGCCCAGCGCCCAAGACGTTCTCCCCTGGATGGGCATGGGGAACCCCACACCCCCCCCCCCCTTTTATTCTTACATATCAAGATATGTAAATTTCTCATCATTAAATGAACGACCAAGTTTAATTTAATTGTATTTTGTTTCAATATAATTTTAATATTTGTTTAATGACGTTTTAGCCCAAAACTGATGCAGAAACGCAGAAAGTTCAAAAGGGCTTATAAACTTTTAAGCCCCATTGTACCACAAGTATTACGGTTTTATTTTAAAATAATTTTTTCATTTAATTTTAGTTTAAATTGTGTTTTATAAAGGTTTTCTTATCTGTTTGTTGCTCTTTTGAACTGATAGAGTTCAGGCGACAGTCCTACACACGAACGCAACAATTACCTCAGACTATAATCAGACTTTTAAAGGAAACTTCAACAGAAAAGTTAGAAGAAAAGTAAAAACTAATTACCGTAATTTCTCTAAAACTATATGTTAGATAAACCGACAGTGACAGGTCAGGTGCGGATTCACAAACCTGCATTTAAAAACACGTAGGTGAATAAACCACTTTAATTTACCTGTGAACGACAGCAAAGTCACCCACCACCTCGGGACGGCAGCCATTATCCGACTTTTAAAAGTTAAATCCGTAGAAAAGCGGTAAACATGGTGCTCCTCCCGCTGCCTGTTCGGTGTGAACCTCTGAATAACGGGAGGACGAGCTAACCGTTCACTGGAGAATGGCTTCCAAACGGCTTCCTGCTGGGAACGAAGTGCCCTACTCCCTCCCTCCCTCGACACCCTGAGTAGTGCACTACGGAAGGATACGAAGAGGCAATTGAGATTTGGCCCGTGATTCCAACTCATATAGGCCAAGCAACTTGTATGAATTAACGGATGTGGACGTAATATTATACTACACACATATTGTACTATAAAACACCAATAATATATATATATATATATAATATTATACAAAATAACAATTATACAATCTTAGTTTTATGAAACGAAGGGTGGCATGGTGCTTTAGAGGTTGGCATGTTCTCCTCTCAGCACTAGGGATTCCCGGTTCGAATCCCAATCTGGGTGGAGTTTCCATGTTCTCCCTGTGTCCACCTGGGTTTCCTCCGGGTTCTCCGGTTTCCTCCCACATTCCAAAAACATGGATCAAGGTCAATGAATTCTCCAAATTGCCCCATATAGAGTGTGTCTGTGTGAGTGAGTGCGTGTCCATTGATAGATTGGCGTCCTGTCCTGGGTGTATCTGCCCAGCGCCCGAAACGTTCTCCCCTGGATGGGCATGGGGAACCCCCCCTACGACCCTACGACCCCTACGACCCTAATATAGGTTAAAGCGGAAGATAATGGATGGATGGATAGTTTTATAAAACAAAGGGTGGCACGGTGGCTTAGTGGTTGGCATGTTCTCCTCTCAGCACTACTGATTCCAGGTTTGAATCCCATCTGGGTGGAGTTTCCATGTTCTCCCTGTGTCCACCTGGGTTTCCTCCGGGTTCTCCGGTTTCTTCCCACAGTCCAAAAACATGGATCAAGTCAATTGAATTCTCCAAATTGCCCCATATAGAATGTGTATGTGTGAGTGAGTGTGTGCCCCCCTGCGACCCTAGTAGAGGATAAAGCGGAAGATAATGGATGGATATTTTTGTGAGACATTGGGGTCACACCTATAGGAATATTTGACTTATGTTGGGGGTCCTTATATAATTTAATAAGCTAGTTTTGGAACTTTAACTGACCGATAATACATAATAATACTGTCCCGAATGTATCTGCCTAGTAGCTAAAACATTCTGCCCTGTTTGGGCTTGGGGAAGCCCCTCTTCGACCCTTGTTTGGATTAAGCAGAAGATGAGATGGGTTGTCATTAGAACTGATCAGCTGGTTATCAGTAATGTCAGGTGTAACCGTTGAAAACGTACCAAAAATCTGCATGTTGGCTTAACCCTTTAACGTCCTGCTCAACCTTTTGGTAGAGGTGTGTGTTTTAAAAACTGAGGGGTCTATTTAAAAAAAAAAAAAAAACACCAAGTGTTTTTATTAATGCCCCAAACATATAAATAAAATAAATAAATAAATAAAAGAAATGGGCGGCACGGTGGCTTAGTGGTTAGCATGTTCTCCTCTCAGCGCTAGGGATTCCCGGTTCGAATCCCCATCTGGGTGGAGTTTCCATGTTCTCCCCGTGTCCGCGTGGGTTTCCTCCAGGTTCTCCGGTTTCCTCCCACAGTCCAAAAACATGGATCAAGTCAATTGAATTATCCAGATTGCCCCATATAGAGTGTGTTTGAGTGTGTGAGTGTGTACCCAGCGATGGATTGGCGCCCTGTCCTGGGTCTATCTGCCCAGCGCCCGAGACGTTCTCCCCTGGATGGGCATGGGGAACCCCCCCCCCCCAATAGAGGATAAAGCGGAAGATAATGAATGAATGAATAAAAGAAATAAATAATTTTTCTTTTGATTTTTTCTTGGTGAGGACATTAAAGGGTTAAAAACATACCTGGTTGCCTCATTAAGCTGGCAATCGGTGCGCGGTGAAGCGTTCCAGATGGTTGCTAGTTTGTTATTAAGAGTGCTGGCAGGCAGTTGCTAGGGTGTCAGTCAACTACTCAAGTGGTTTCCAATGCATTTCAGTCATTTGATAGAGTGTTGGTTGCTAGGATATCTTTGGCAAATGATAAGGTTTATGCAACACGTTCCACAAATGTTTTTCCTACGTTCTGGTTTCACAATAATGCATTCAGACTGCAATACTCACTAAAATTAAACACGGCTGCAAATAATACAGTGGAATGATTATGTACAGTGTGGTATGTAGTGAATTTGAGAGGATATGACGATTAAGCGGCACGGTGGCTTAGTGGTTGGCATGTTCTCCTCTCAGCTCTAGGGATTCCCGGTTCTAATCCTCATCTGGGTGGAGTTTCCATGTTCTCCCCGTGTCCGCGTGGGTTTCCTCCGGGTTCTCCGGTTTCCTCCCACAGTCCAAAAACATGGATCAAGTCAATTGAGTTCTCCAAATTGCCCCATATAGAGTGTGTGTGTGTGAGTGAGTGTGTGTCCAGTGATAGATTGGTGTCCTGTCCTGGGTCTATCTGCCCAGCGCCCGAAACGTTCTCCCCTGGATGGGCATGCGGAACCCCCCCGCGACACTAATAGAGGATAAAGCAAAAGATAATGGATGGATGGATGATGATTAAGCAGGGCGGCACGGTGGCTTAGTGGTTGGCATGTTCTCCCCTCAGCGCTAGGGATTGGAAATGTGCTCCCTGTGTCCACGTGGGTTTCCTCCCACAGTCCCAAAAACATGGATCAAGGTCCATCCATCCATTATCTTCCACTTTATCCTCTATTAGGGTCGCGGGGGGGTTTTCCATGTCCATCCAGTGGAGAACATTTCGGGTGCTGGGCAGATACACCCAGGACAGAACGCCAATCTATCACTGGGCACACACTCACTCACACACACACACACACTCTATATGGGGCAATCTCTAGAACTCAATAATAGGATTTTTTTAAATTAAATTAAGAATTAACTGTTGTATCTAATAAAATGTGCAGTGCTTATATATGTGCAGATAATAATGGAAAACTAAAAGCACATTATACATTCATTGTGCTAAAGATTTAAAGTTCTTTAGTAATAGAGCGTTTAGACAGAAAAGCAATTTGTGCTGGCGCCCTCTTGTGTCTGTTCTCTTAAAGGTCAATTCGTCTGTCTATAATTAAAGTGCTTTATTGTGAAGGTTACAAGGCTTTAAGTTTAAAGAAAATTATTGAACACTTTCTTGCAAACTTCTATAACTAATATATATATATATATGGTTGGCACGGTGGCTTAGTGGTTTAGCATGTTCTCCTCTCAGTACCAGGGATTCCCAGTTCGAATCCCCATCTGGGTGGAGTTTCCATGTTCTCCCCATGTCCACATGGGTTTCCTCCGGGTTCTCCGGTTTCCTCCCACAGTCCAAAAACATGGATCAAGGTCAACTGAGTTCTCCAAATTGCCCCATATAGAGTGTGTCTGTGTGTGTGAGTGTGTGTCCAGTGATAGATTGGCGTCCTGTCCTGGGTGTATCTGCCCAGCGCCCCAAACGTTCTCCCCTGGATGGGCATGGGGAACCCCCCCGCGACCCTAATAGAGGATAAAGCAGAAGATAATGAATGGATGAATATATATATATATATATATATGGTTGGCACGGTAGTTTAGTGTTTAGCATGTTCTCCTCTCAGCACAAGGAATTCCCGGTTCAAATCCCAATCTGGGTGGAGTTTCCATGTTCTCCCCGTGGGTTTCCTCCGGGTTCTCCGGTTTCCTCCCACAGTCCAAAAACATGGATCAAGGTCAACTGAATTCTCCAAATTGCCCCATATAGAGTGTGTGTGTGTTAGTGAGTGTGTGTCCAGCGATAGATTGGCGTCCTGTCCTGGGTGTATCTGCCCACCGCCCGAAACGTTCTTCCCTGAATGGGCATGGGGAACACCACTCCCCTCCCCCCCGCGACCCTAGTAGGAGAAGAAGAAAAAAAGTAAAGCGGAAGATAATGGAGATCATATATATATATATACATTTTTCATAGGAAGTAATGCTTATCTCATAGAAAGCAAAACTATGTGTTGACTTGAGAGCAGGTTTGTACCTGTTGTGGAATTTTACCGCTTAATCCTCCAGGGTCGCCGGAGGGGAGGGGGGGCTCCCATGCTCAGCCAGGGTAGAACCTTCCTGATCATTTCTCCACCTCAGTGACACAGCTGGGATAGGACTAATGCACCCACCCAATAACCCCTGCTCTGTGGTGGTACTATTGGGGTTCTGACCTTCCTGCATGCAACGAGGACTATGAGTAAACATTCATTATCTTCCACTTTATCCTCTATTAGGGTCATGGGGGGGTTCCCCATGCCCATCCAGGGGAGAACGTTTCGGGCGCTGGGTAGATACACCCAGGACAGGACACCAATCTATCACTGGGCACACACTCACTCACACACACACTCTATATGGGGCAATTTGGAGAACTCAATTGACTTGATGCATGTTTTTGGACTGTGGGAGGAAACCGGAGAACCCGGAGGAAACCCACGCAGACACGGGGAGAACATGGAAACTCCACCCAGATTGGGATTCGAACTGGGAATCCCTAGTGCTGAGAGGAGAACATGCTAAACCACTAAGCCACCATGCCACGCCTTCCTGTGTTCCATCCATTCATTATCTTCCACTTTATCCTCTACTAGGGTCGTGGGGGGGGGGTTCCCCATGCCCATCCAGGGGAGAACGTTTCGGGCGCTGGGCAGATACACCCAGGACAGAACACCAATCTATCACTGGATACACACTCACACACACACACTCTATGTGGGGCAATTTGGAGAACTCAATTGACTTCATGCATGTTTTTGGACTGTGGGAGGAAACCGGAGAACCCGGAGGAAACCCACGTGGACACGGGGAGAAAATGGAAACTCCACCCAGATTGGGATTCGAACCGGGAATCCCTAGAGCTGAGAGGAGAACATGCTAACCACTAAGCCACCGTGCCGCGACAGCCATTTACCAATTCGCTTAATTATTCATGGGTGTGTTTTGGGCGTAAAGTGCAATAAAACAATCAGTGTCCCTTATTGTCATCTTTAAGAACCAGATGGTGCTCTGACTTCGGTGGGTTGCTATTTCAGCGGTGCAGCTACCTGGACTCAATGGGCTGCTCCATTTGATTGTATAATGGAGAACCCACAGGTTTCCTCCGGGTTCTCTGGTTTCCTCCCACAGTCCAAAAACAGGACAGGACGCCAATCTATAACTGGACACACACTCACTTACACAACACACTCTATATGGGGCAATTTGGAGAACTCAATTGACTTGATCCATGTTTTTGGACTGTGGGAGGAAACCCACACGGACACGGGGAGAACATGGAAACTCCACCCAGATTGGGATTCGAACCAGGACTCCCTAGTGCTGAGAGGAGAACGTACTAACCACTAAGCCACCTCTGAGTAAACAATGAATTATTAATTATCAAAGCTCAGAAACCCCATTAACGAGGTGGCAGCCTCTGGCTGTTGGATGTGACGATGCTGCTTACGTAAGTTGTTTAAAAGAATCACTAAAAAAGGTCTCTGCAGTGAAGAACCTGCGAAATCAAAGTCCTGTAGCAGAACCACAAAAGATCTCCAGCCGTGCCGGTATTCAGGGTGAGGACCGCATTTCTCTGAAGCGCTCAGCAGCCTCACACTCCCTCTGCGCTCGCCTCCAGAGAATGACCTCCAGAGAATGACCCGCTGAGACGGCTTTTATACACAGAACTGTAGTGGGTGTGGAAGCTCAGTGGTCAATCTGAAGGTTGTGGGTTCAAATCCCAGGTCCACTGAAGTTACCAGTGTGGGTTCTTGAGCAAGACCCTTAACCCTCATTGCTGCAGGGATGTTCTGATGAACCCTGTGCTCACCTTGTAAGTCGCTTTGGATAAAAGCATCCAATAAATGACCAAATGTAATGTAATGTGTGTGTATGTGGATGTGTGTGTGGGTGCGGCAGCTCAGTGGTCAGGACGATGGGCTATCAATCTGAAGGTTGTGGGTTCAAATCCCAGTTCCACTGAAGTTACCAGTGTGGGTTCTTGAGCAAGACCCTTAACCCTCATTGCTCCAGAGATGTTGTGATGAACCCTGTGCTCACCTTGTAAGTCCATCCATCCATTATCTTCCGCTTTATCCTCTTTTAGGGTCGTGGGGGGGGGGGGGTTCCCCATGCTCATCCAGGGGAGAACGTTTCGGGCGCTGGGCAGATACACCCAGGACAGGACACCAATATATCGCTGGACACACACTCTATATGGGGCAATTTGGAGAATTCAATTGACCTTGGATCCATGTTTTTGGACTGTGGGAGGAAACCAGAGAACCCGGAGGAAACCCACGCGGACACGGGAAGAACATGGAAACTCCACCCAGATGGAGATTCCATCCATCCATTATCTTCCACTTTATCCTCTATTAGGGGGAAGGGGGGGGGGTTCCCCATGTCCATTCAGGGGAGAACGTTTTGGGCGCTGGGCAGATACACCCAGGACAGGACGCCAATCTATCACTGGACACACACTCACTCACACACACACACTCTATATGGGGCAATTTGGAGAATTCAATTGACTTGATCCATGTTTTTGGACTGTGGGAGGAAACCGGAGAACCCGGAGGAAACCCACGCGGACACGGGGAGAACATGGAAACTCCACCCAGATGGGGATTCGAACCGGGAATCCCCAGCACTGAGAGGAGAACATGCCAACCACTAAGCCCTACCTTGTAAGTCGCTTTACTAAATGACCAAATGTCTGAAGGTAGAACTGATGGCAGGGTCTTGCAGTCTAAACTGTCTAGGGTCTAACTTCAGATCGGTCTTTCTGTCTACGCCAAGAAAGCACAAGAGACTTTCTGAAAGAAGAACATGCAAAAGATTTTTAATAAAAATAAACAGCTTTGGTATTGACACGGCCGATCAAACGAAAACGAGAAAGAAAGCGATATTTCAAATACTAATTAAAAAAAAAACACCAGGATTCATAGAACAACCTTTATACTGTATTAAAAACAGAAAGCATGTGTGCGGTGTGCGCGGAACACTTCAACCCACTCAGCTCTGAGGTTCTAAAGACGTGAGGACCATTTAAAAAAACAAAAACAAACTAACTACATAACAATCCGTATAAAAAAAATAAACCAAGGTCACATACATATGGGTATCATAGACTAAAAAGTCTCAACAGGCGACGGCTCTGGTTAAAATTCTCAAATTTAAACTTAATTTACATATTAAATCCGTCGTGGATGAATCTGTCTTTAAATCAGGGCTCATTATTTATTTTATAAAGCCGTTATGGATCATTAAATCTAACGATTGGGGCAATTTCAGATGAATTTAAGGCTTTAAAAACTGTGTAACGTATAAAAACCATGCTGCAGGTTTAATTAGCCTCGTGGTGGCTTAGTGACCGGGACACTCGGAGGGTAGCCGTCATCGGGCTGATCATACCGTCGGCGGTCGTCGTAGCGGTCATCTCGTCGCTGGTCATCGTAGCGGTCACTACATATGGGTATCGTAGACTAAAGTCTCAACAGGCGACGCTCTGGTTAAAATTCTCAAATTTAATCTTAATTTCCATATTAAATCCGTCGTGGATGAATCTGTCTTTAAATCAGGGCTCATTATTTATTTTATAAAGCAGTTATGGATCATTAAATCTAACGATTGGGGCAATTTCAGATGAATTTAAGGCTTTAAAAACAGTGTAACCCATAAAAACCATGCTGCAGGTTTAATTAACCTCATGGTGGCTTAGTGACCGGGACACTCGGAGGCCTGTCACAATCGTAGCCGTCATCGGGCTGACCATACCGTCTGCGGTCATCGTAGCGGTCACTACATATGGGTATCGTAGACTAAAAAGTCTCAACAGGCGACGGCTCTGGTTAAAATTCTCAAATTTAATCTTAATTTCCATATTAAATCCGTCGTGGATGAATCTGTCTTTAAATCAGGGCTCATTATTTATTTTATAAAGCCGTTATGGATCATTAAATCTAACGATTGGGGCAATTTCAGATGAATTTAAGGTTTTAAAAATGGTGTAACGTATGAAAATCATGCTGCAAGTTTAATTAACCTCGTGGTGGCTTAGTTTAGTGACCGAGACACTCGGAGGGTAGCCGTCATCGGGCTGATCATACCGTCGGCGGTTGTCTCGTCGGCGGTCATCGTAACGGTCATCGTAACGGTCATCGTACCGGTCATCTCGTCGCCGTAACGGTCACTACATATGGGTATCGTAGACTAAAAAGTCTCAACAGGCGACGGCTCTGGTTAAAATTCTCAAATTCAAACTTCATTTCCATATTAAATCCGTCGTGGATGAATCTGTCTTTAAATCAGGGCTCATTATTTATTTTATAAAGCAGTTATGGATCATTAAATCTAACGATTGGGGCAATTTCAGATGAATTTAAGGCTTTAAAAACGGTGTAACCCATAAAAACCATGCTGCAGGTTTAATTAACCTCGTGGTGGCTTAGTGACCGGGACACTCGGAGGCCTGTCGCGATCGTAGCTGTCATCGGGCTGATCATACCGTCGGCGGTCATCATAGCGGTCATCGTAGCGGTCGTCCCGCCTGCGGTCATCGTAGCGGTCGTCTCGTCGCCGATCGTCATAGCGGTCGCTACGGCCATCGTCGTTGCGCTCACTCCGGCGGTCGTCATAGCGGTCACTCCGGCGGTCGTCGTAGCGGTCACTCCGGCGGTCGTCATAGCGGTCACTCCGGCGGTCGTCGTAGCGGTCGCTCTGCCTGTCGTCATAGCGGTCACTATAGCGATCGCTTTGCCGGTCATCGTAGCGGTCAGCCGGAGCCAGCCGCCCCTGCTCCCTCTGCCGGTCTCCACCAGCCGGTTCTTCATTCTCATAATCTGGCTGGGCTTCGGAGCGCCGACCTTCCTGCGGTTTGATCTCTTCGGGATCATGGTTCGGGAATTCTCCGTCCTTAACGGATCTAAAGACAGAAGGAAGAACAGACCGTTAGAACAAACCGCGTTTCTTAAAAGAATAAATAAAAATGACTAAAAATCCCGGTTGTGCCGCATCCGGCCACAGGGGGCAGTCAGTCGTACTTGCAAAACATTTCAGGGTGATAAGGCGCCCCCCCCCCGACCCCCCAATTAATTAAATATCAATCCATTATCTTCTGCTATATCCTCTATTAGGGTCGCGGGGGGGTGGGGGGGGTTCCCCATGCCCATCCAGGGGAGAACGTTTCGAGCGCTGGGCAGATAGACCCAGGACAGGGCGCCAATCTATCACTGGGCACACACAATTAGTGGTTGGCATGTTCTCCTCTCAGCACTAGGGATTCCCAGTTCGAATCCCAATCTGGGTGGAGTTTCCATGTTCTCCCCGTGTCCACGTAGGTTTCCTCCGGGTTCTCCGGTTTCCTCCCACAGTCCAAAAACATGGATCAAGGTCAATTGAATTCTCCAAATTGCCCCATAT
This sequence comes from Corydoras sp. C115, assembly GCA_019802505.1. Taxonomy (NCBI): domain Eukaryota; kingdom Metazoa; phylum Chordata; class Actinopteri; order Siluriformes; family Callichthyidae; genus Corydoras; species Corydoras sp. C115. The sequence goes on from JAFMOC010000800.1 coordinate 93,593, forward strand.
AGAGTGTGTTTGTGTAATGGAGTGTGTGATTGTCATCATGTCCTGGGTGTATTTGCCCAGTGCCTGAAATGTTCTCCCCTGGTTGGGCATGGGGAACCCCCCCCCCGCCCCGCGACCCTGCGACACTTTAGAGGATAAAGTGGAAGATAATAGATGGATGGATATGGATATATATGGGGCGGCACGGTGGCTTAGTGGTTTGGCATGTTCTCCTCTCTAGCGCTAGGGATTCCCAGTTCGAATCCCAATCTAGGTGGAGATTCCATGTTCTTCCCGTGTCCCTGTGGACTTCCTCAGGGTTCTCTGGTTTCCTCCCACAGTCCAAAAACATGGATCAAGGTCAATTGAATTCTCCAAATTGCCCCATATAGAGTGTGTGTGTGTGTGTGAGTGAGTGTGTGCCCAGTGATAGATATGCGCCTTGTCCTGGGTGTATCTGCCCAGCGCCCGAAACGTTCTCCCCTAATAGAGGAAGATAATGGATGGAGATATTATATATATATATATATTAGATTATATAGATATATATATATATATATATATATATATATATATATATATATATATATATATATATATATATATATATCTCCTTGTTTCCTCTATACTTCATCGTACCCCATGGTATATTCCTCATTATCGTCCTTCTTGCGGCGGCAGCAGCAGCAGCAGATGACTATGATGAGGATGAGGCCGGCCACACAGCCGCCGATGATCCCCGCCGTGGACGCGATGTTGATCGTGGCTGAGGAACGAACCAGCAAGAAACCAGGACGTCAAAAACGTACACATAAGACCGAGGACGTGTTACAAACTTTTTTTGAAGTTATTTATTACCGTATGTGACGGCCAGGGTCACGTTGCAACTTGCGGTGCGGATTTTATTGGTTGCCGTGCAGATGTAATACCCGCTGTTATCAGCAGAAAGGTTGTAGAGGGAGAGCAGTCCGTTCACTGAACACACAAAAGGGAAAAAGGAATCATTTTTTAACGTAAAGGGAACGTTTAGGAGATGTGATCTACCAACGTTAAAATTAGAAGCCCTTAATGAACAGTAACGTACCATCGGTGGCTTTGAGGGGTAATGATGGAACTGGGTTATTATTTGTGTCATAACGTTGCCATTTATATGTTGGTGTTGGAATGCCTTCATCGGAGGCACACGTCATGGTTATGTTGTAGAAGAATTCCGTTTTGCCCTGAATATTACAGTTTGGTTTGGAGGGAGCCACTGTGAAGAGAAAATGAAGAATATTAGTATTAATTAAGCAATAAACGTTCTATTAGAACATTTGTGATATGTGCAATACAGTTTTTCTGCAATTAACACTTAATTTAATTTTTTATCATATGTGCAATACCTGGCGGCACGGTGGCTTGGTGTTAGGCATGTTCTCCTCTCAGCACTAGGGATTCCTGGTTCGAATCCCCATCTGGGTGGAGTTTCCATGTTCTCCCCATGTCTGCGTGGGTTTCCTCCGGGTTCTCCGGTTTCCTCCCACAGTCCAAAAACATGGATCAAGTCAATTGAATTCTTCAAATTGCCCCCATATAGAGTGTGTGTGTGTAAGTGTGTGTGCCCAGCGATGGATTGGCGCCCTGTCCTGGGTTTATCTGCCCGGCGACCGAAACCAGGAGAGGGCGCCAATCTATCACTGAGAATAAACACACTTACACACACACACTCTATATCGGGCAATTTGGAGAACTCAATTGACCTTGAGCCATGTTTTTGGACTGTGGGAGGAAACCGGAGAACCTGGAGGAAACCCACACGGACACGGGGAGAACATGGAAACTCCACCCAGATGGGGATTCGAACCGGGAATCCCTAGTGCTGAGAGGAGAACATGCTAAATCACTAAGCCAGATAAACAAACAAAAGCAAAGTAAGGTGGTAGACTGCTTCAGACTGGTTTCACCTGTCGACTGTGAACTTACCCAAAACTACAAGTTTGGTTGTATCAAACTGTTTCCCTGTGCTGTCACCGGGGATCTTAACTTTGCATTCAAATGTTCTATTGTCTTTGGAAGTGATGGAGGTGAGGGTCAACTTGGTCTGTCCTTTGGTAATGTCTTGGACAAAAGTCACTCTGCCTTTGTATTCTTCAGAAATATCTACAGTATCAGGACTATCCAAATAATGGAAATAAGTGAGAACGTCCGCCTACAAGGAACAAGAACAGAAAGAACGTGTTAAACATTTACTGGAATTATTAAAGATAATACCAAAGAATAATCTTATATTGGACAGTCCCCGGTTCTCTGTTCTCTATTGGTCAGGAGATGGACCACAGAATGAAATTGTAGAACTACAAAGTCCATCTTTACAGGACATGAAACTAAGAACATGGACCACCTCCACCCAATAACCACTGCTCTGTGGTGGTACTATTGGGGTCTTGACCATTAGAACAGAGTAAAGGGGATGTACACAGTATGTACTGTAGAACACACACAGATGGACTACAGAATGGAATTGTAGAACTACAAAGTCCATCTTTACAGGACGTGGAACTGAGAACCTGGACGAGAAGCGGAGCCGAAATGAAGTGTGGCAAAAGTTTTTACAGGTGCTGTATTTCGATTGACCATAAAAATAAGTTTTTCAAATTGAATAAAAAGATTTATTAGATGAAACGTTACCTCTTCTTCAGTGCTAACAGCAGGTTTAGCCACCCATGTGATGAATATTTTGGGGTTGTTTGGGTTGACGGGTACAAAATTGCAGGGTATTGTGGCATCGTCTCCACGGGCAAATTCATAAACAGGTTGCGGGATGTCAACCGATAAGGCTAAGATCTGATGGATCACTGAAACACAAGGAAAACATTTAGAGAGAAATGTTAGGGAAGGCTTAGGAAGGGCAAGTCAGGAGGGTGACAAACACTTTTTAAGGGTTGTTTAAAAATTTTTTGTTAATTCTCATAAATATCAACATACTGTGGATTTGGCAACCTGATAAAATCCATTAAAAGGATGATGGAGCAGGATTTACTGACAACAACCTAAAAACCCGGTTCCATTGATTAATAGAAGGTTTAAATATCCATATTCATAATATACAGAGAGGTTGGAGAAAAAAAAAACAAAACAAACACAGATATGGAGAACATACCAACATCCTGCCCAACCTGTTGAGACCCTTCTGATTTTGCAGTGACCTAGTGAGGACCTTGCAGCCACCTCAGGCTTTGAGTGAATTGCGATAAACATGTGTGGCAGTGGGTGGCACGGTGGCTTAGTGGTTAACATGTTCTCCTCTTGGTGCTGGTTCAAATCCCAATCTGGTTGGAGTTTCCATGTTCTCCCCGTGTCCACGTGGGTTTCCTCCGGGTTCTCCGGTTTCCTCCCACAGTCCAAAAACATGGATCAAGATCAATTGAGTTCTCCAAATTGCCCCAAATAGAGTGTGTTTGTGTGAGTGAGTGTGTTTCCAGCGATAGATTGGCGTCCTGTCCTGGGTGTATCTGCCCAGCGCCTGAAACGTTCTACCCTGGATGGACATGGAGAACCCCCCCCGTGACCCTAATATAAGAATATATAAGAGCGGAATAATATAATAATATAATATATAATAATATAATATATATTATAATATATAATTATAATAAATTAAATATATAATATAATATAAGAGCGGAATATAATGGATGGATGTGTGGCAATGGTGGTTTAGGGTTTAGCATGTTCTCCTCTCAGCGTTGGGGATTTCCAGTTCGAATCCCAATCTGGGTGGAGTTTCCATGTTCTCCCCGTGTCCACGTGGGTTTCCTCCGGGTTCTCCGGTTTCCTCCCACAGTCCAAAAACATGGATTGAATTTTCAAGTGCTCCAAATTGCCCCATATAGCGTGTGAGTGAGTGTGTACCAACCAATTAATTGGCGCCCTGTCCTGGGTGTATCAGTGAATGAAACATTCTCTGCTGGATCGGCATGGGAACCCCCCCCCCCCCTTCACCCGGGACCCTAGTAGAGGATTAAGTGGAAGGTAATTAGATAATTTGGGGTTTTGGTTAACGAGAGGCAGGATGGCAGAGTGGCTTAGGGGTTGGCATGTTCTCCTCTCAGCACTAGGGATTCCCGGTTCGAATCCCAATCTGGGTGGCGTTTCCATGTTCTCCCCGTGTCCGAGTGGGTTTCCTCCGGGTTCTCCGGTTTCCTCCAACAATCCAAAAACATGGATCAAGGTCAATTGAGTTCTCCAAATTGCCCCATATAGAGTGTGTGTGTGTGAGTGTGTTCTCAGTGATAGATTGGCACCCTGTCCTGGGTGTATCCACCCAGCGCCCGAAACGTTCTCCCCTGGATGGACATGGGGACCCCCCCCCCCACGACCCTAATAGAGGATAAAGTGGAAGATAATGGATGGATGGATGTGTGGCAGTATAATCTTTGCATAATGTTGTTTCAAAATGCCAAAGCAAGGGTTTATTCTCTGATGGCTTGGTCTGCTGCACCCATGTCACCCTCCTACTGCCTCACGGTGAGTCAGTAAAGCTGCACCAGCCGTTGCTAGGATGACATTTCATCCAGTTCTGTTTGATTCAAGTTCAGAGAACAGAGTAAAACATGGCTTTAAAACTGACCTTCTCAAACTTTTGGGGTTTATTATTTTTGGAAACCAATGAAATTAAATATATTGAGCAGATTCAATTTATATAATGCTTTAAATTAGAGAAAAAATAAATACCAAAAGAATCTTCAGTGCTTATTTATTAATAATGATTCCAAGATGGCCCGGCACGGTGTCTTAGTGGTTAGCATGTTCTCCTCTCAGCACTAGGGATTTCCAGTTTGAATCCCAATCTGGGTGGAGTTTCCATGTTCTCCCCGTGTCTGCGTTCTCCAAATTGCCCCATATAGAGTGTGTCTGTGCGAGTGAGAGTCTGCCCAGTGATAGATTGTTGGCCTGTCCTGGGTGTATCTACCCAGCGCCCGAAACGTTCTCCCCTGGATGGGCATGGGGAACCCCCACAACCCTAATGGAGGATAAAGCGGAAGATAATGGATGGATGGATGAATGATTCCAAGAAGGGGCGGCATGGTGGCTTAGTGGTTGGCATGTTCTCCTCTCAGCGCTAGGGATTCCCAGTTCGAATCCCAATCTGGGTGGAGTTTCCACGTTCTCCCCGTGTCCGTTTCCTCCGGGTTCTCCGGTTTCATCCCATAGTCCAAAAACATGGCTCAAGGATAATTGAATTCTCCAAATTGCCCCATATAGAGTGTGTGTGTGTGAGTGTGTGCCCAGCAATAGATTGGCGTCCTGTCCTGGGTGTATCTACCCAGCGCCTGAAACGTTCTCCACTGGATGGGTATGGGGAACTCCCCCGCGACCCATATAGAGGATAAAGCAGAAGATAATGGATGGATGGACTCCAAGATGGGGCAGCACGGTGGCATAGCATGTTCTCCTCTCAGCATTCAAATACCAATCTGGGTGGAGTCTATTGTGATCACGTGGGTTTGCACGCCGTGTGACAGTCAGTCAGGTGTGACACCCCCAAGCAAAATGATAATTGGAGCTTTGAAGGCTTCAGGAGTTTTAAAAAGTATTTATCCAAATATATACATTCTTAAATGAAAATTGAAAATGGAACGCTATGATTCATCGATACGATAACGATGCTACATTAGTTTCAGTTATTTCACACACACAATACACAAACAGTAATGCAGAGGAACCGGTCTGATGAGGTTACAGATTCAGTGGAAGAACATAGAGGTACAAACACGTTCAGAATTCTGCATATGTATCATGTATACAGTAAGTGCACTGGATTTGATGATAGTCTCACATTTATGCTGACAAAGCACTTTATGAATTACTAAAGATAACGTTAAAAAGAACTGATAAGATTAGAATAACAATAAGAGCAACAAGCGGTTAGGGTGTGGTCGCTCGGTGTTTGGGGGTTGGGTTTTTAATCTTTAGGTTTTGGAGCTTCTGTGGGGAAACCTGCTTTGGATGAAAGTCTGCCAAATGATCTCACGTAAAATACAGTACCGGTCAAAAGTTTGGCCTCGCCCCCTTCTTGCTCCATTCTCCATTTCCTCCACTTATCATATAGATGGACTTTGTAGTTCTACAATTCCAGACTGTAGTCCATCTGTGTTCTTTATTGTTGTTCGTCCCCTGTTGGTTCTCTGTTGGTCAGGAGCATCACAGAACAGGTATCATTTGGGTGGTGGATTGTTTATGGTCAGTTCTGCAGTGACACTGATGTGGTGAGGGGGTTTTAGTGCAGCAGTGCTGCTGGAGGTTCATTTCTCCACCTCAGTGACACTGCTGGGATAGGACTAATGCACCCACCCAATAACCCCTGCTCTGTGGTGGTACTATTGGGGTTCTGACCATTAGAACAGAGTAAAGGGGACGTACACAGTATGTACTGTAGAACACACACAGACGGACTACAAAATGGAATTGTCCATCTTTACAGGAAGTGCAACAAAGAATAAGTGGAGCAGAAAGGGGGCGTGGCCAAACTTTTGACTGGTACTGTACATCAAAGGGTTTACATTTTAACCTGCTTATTATGAGTCAGGGCCTCACTCATCAAACTCTAAAGGCATTCATACGGCGGAAACTAACACAAACATGGAGAGAAAATACCAAACCTCAGCGCAATCAACCACTGCGCCATTGTGCCGACCACATCAGGGTAATTGTGGAACTGAGATCATGGAGTTCAGATCTGTTCTTTGAAATATTTTACATTTGCTCATGATGTCACAGAGAAAAAGCAAAACTTAAAACAGACATAAAGGGTAGAATTATGAATCAGGCTTCAGCTCCCTGCAAAATGACTCATGGGGCATTCTGACACAAAACTGCTCTGTTGATCGATCCCGAAATAAACCTGCTACTTCATTTCTGGATAAGTGGACAGAAACATTGTGCACAGAAACGTCGTGGACAGAAACAGAAACGTCGTGGACAGAAACAGAAACATTGTGGACAGAAACAGAAACGTCGTGGACAGAAACAGAAACGTCGTGGACAGAAACAGAAACGTCGTGGACAGAAACAGAAACGTTGTGCACAGAAACAGAAACGTTGTGCACAGAAACAGAAACGTTGTGCACAGAAACAGAAACGTCGTGGACAGAAACGTCGTGGACAGAAACAGAAACGTTGTGGACAGAAACATTGTGGACAGAAACGTCGTGGACAGAAACAGAAACATCGTGGACAGAGACATTGTGCACAGAAACATTGTGGACAGAAACAGAAACATCGTGGACAGAAACGTCGTGGACAGAAACGTCGTGGACAGAAACGTCGTGGACAGAAACGTCGTAGACAGAAACGTCGTGGACAGAAACAGAAACGTCGTGGACAGAAACAGAAACATTGTGGACAGAAACAGAAACATTGTGGACAGAAACGTCGTGGACAGAAACGTCGTGGACAGAAACGTCGTGGACAGAAACGTCGTGGACAGAAACGTCGTGGACAGAAACAGAAACGTCGTGGACAGAAACAGAAACGTCGTGGACAGAAACAGAAACATCGTGGACAGAGACATTGTGCACAGAAACATTGTGGACAGAAACAGAAACATTGTGGACAGAAACAGAAACATTGTGGACAGAAACGTCGTGGACAGAAACGTCGTGGACAGAAACAGAAACATTGTGGACAGAAACAGAAACATCGTGGACAGAAACGTCGTGGACAGAAACGTCGTGGACAGAAACAGAAACATTGTGGACAGAAACAGAAACATCGTGGACAGAAACGTCGTGGACAGAAACGTCGTGGACAGAAACGTCGTGGACAGAAACGTCGTGGACAGAAACGTCGTGGACAGAAACAGAAACGTCGTGGACAGAAACAGAAACATTGTGGACAGAAACATTGTGGAGAAACGTCGTGGACAGAAACATTCATTCATTATCTCCCGCTTTATCCTCTATTAGGGTCGTGGGGGGGTTCCCCATGCCCATCCAGGGAAGAACGTCTCGCGCGCTGGGCAGATACACCCAGGACAGGACGCTAATCCATCTCTGGGCACACACTCACACACACACACACACACTCTATATGGGGCAATTTTGAGAATTCAATTGACTTGATCCACGTTTTTGGACTGTGGGAGGAAACCGGAGAACCCGGAGGAAACCCACGCAGACACAGGGAGAACATGGAAACTCCACCCAGATGGGGATTCGAACCGGGAATGGACAGAAACATCGTGCACAGAAACGTAGAGGCATTTTAGAAGTTCTGCTTCAATTATGTCCACGATGTACCCAACAAATGCTTTCATGATTACAATGAGAGATAGAAGGTTGTTTACACTCCCACACCCACAAGCCTAATGCAGGATACCAGCAACTCCGCTTCGACCGCCATACTGCGTTTAACATGGAATTTTATTTTAGTGCATGTTGGAACAGCTTCTCACCCTCACGGAAAATCAGATGAAGGTTCAGATACAAACTCCACATAAAGACTGGTTTACTGTTTGGTAAGTTAACGTATAGACGTTAAATTAGTGTTTAGAGCTGTCGCCTCACAGCAAGTTCAGGGTTGGGGTTCTAATTGGGGGAACCAAAGCTTTGTGTGGAGTCTGCATGTCCTTCCTGTGTCTGAGGGTTTGGGTTTTTGACAAGTACCGCACTGTCCTCACACGTTTCAACAACTGCTGAAGGTCAAGTGAAGGTACTCTTACTGGACTACAGAGTAACACAATGTCAAATAAAAGTGTAACGCATAAAACATTTAATTATTAGATAGATCCTATTGTCTTAATGCTCATGTAGGGTTTCAGAGGACATGGAGCGAGCCAAAAATAATAATAATAATAATAATAAAAACAATAAAACCACACACACAACCGTTACCAACCAAACCCAACATCAATAATATTATCCATCCATCCATTATTTTCTGCTTTATCCTCTATTAGGGTCACAGGGGGGTTCCCCATGCCCATCCAGAGGAGAACATTTTGGGTGCTGGGCAGATAGACCCAGGACAGGACGCCAATCTATCGCTGGGCACACACTCACTCACTCACAAACACACTCTATATGGGGCAATTTGGAGAATTCAATTGACCTTGATCCATGTTTTTGGACTGTGGGAGGAAACCAGAGAACCTGGAGAGAACATGGAAACTCCTTCCAGATCATTTATTAATCATTATTTTAATCATTTATTAATCATTTATCATTTATTATTATCTTGAGCCTGGGGAGAACGGGAACTAAGTAAATAGACCCAGCACAAGCTGCCAATCTATCTCTGGGCACACGCTCACAGACACACACACACTAAAAAGGGGCCATTTAGAGCATTCATTTTACCTTAAATCCATGTTTTTGGACTGTGGGAGGAAACCGGAGAACCCAGAGGAAACCCACATGGACACAGGGAGAACATGGAAACTCCACCCAGTGCTGAGAGGGAAACATGTTAACTACTACACCCCCCCCCCAATATTATCATAAAATAAAAGGTTGTTTTAATATGATCAGCAATATCATTTTTGTAGACTTTTATCCCTGACTAATTTATTATCTGTTTTTACAGACCATCCATGCCAATTAACATTCATTCATTCATTATCTTCCGCTTTGTCCTCTATTAGGGTCACGGGGGTGGGGGGGGGTCCCCATGCCCATCCAGGGGAGAACGTTTCGGGCGCTGGGCAGATACACCCAGGACAGGACACCAATCTATCACTGGGCACACACTCACTCACACACACACACTCTATATCGGGCAATTTGGATAACTCAATTGACTTAAACCATGTTTTTGGACTGTGGGAGGAAACCGGAGAGCCCAGAGGAAACCGACATGGACACAGGGAGAACATGGAAACTCCACCCAGATGGGGATTCGAACCGGGAATCCCTAGCGCTGAGAGGAGAACATGCTAACCACTAAGCCACCGTGCCGCCTGCCAATTAACAATTACAGAACGTGTTTATTCATTCATTCATTATCTCCCGCTTTTATCCTCTATTAGGGTCGCACGGGGGTTCCCCATGCCCATCCAGGGGAGAACATCTAGGGTGCCGGGCAGATACACCCAGGACAGGGCGCCAATCCAACCCTGGGTACACACTCACTCACACAAACACACTCTATATGGGGCAATTTGGAGAACTCAATTGACTTGATCCATGTTTTTGGACTGTGGGAGGAAACCCACATGGACAAAGGGAGAACATGGAAACTCCACCCAGATGGGGATTCGAACCAAGAATCCCTAGTGCTGAGAGGAGAACATGCTAACCACTAAACCACCGTGCCGCCTGCCAATTAACAATAACAGAATGTGTTTAAAGATACATTATTGCTCATATTGGCTTAACACCTCCATCACACCAAGTTCTTTTCTAAAATATTGGCCCTGGCAACGATGGCTTTGTCTCGTTTAAAGTTACTCTCAAGTTTCCCATTTCAGTGCAGATAGAGACAAGTGATCAGAAGACGAGGTCATGCCACACGGCAGGGTCACTGCACTGTTTTTATCTGTGATATATTTCCAAAAGCGTATGATTAATCCACATTCATTTACTCCTGTAGTGCATATCCACCTCTCGGGATCCGGGTTCAAATCCCTAAATTGCCCCTATACATATATTATGTGTGTGCCCAGTGATGGGCAGATACACCCATACACACTGCCAATCCAGCACCCTAAATGTTATATATATATATATATATATATATATGTAATGCCCCCCCCCCCATGACTCTAGTAGAGGATTAAGCACAAGATAGTGAGATGAAGCCGATCCATCCATCCATTATCTTCCACTTTATCCTCTATTAGGGTCGCGGGGGGGTTCCCCATGCCCATCCAGGGGAGAACGTTTCAGGCGCTGGGCAGTTACACCCAGGACAGGGCGCCAATCTATCGCTGGACACACTCACTCACACAGACACACTCTATATGGGGCAATTTGGAGAATTCAATTGACCATGATCCATGTTTTTGGACTGTGGGAGGAAACCGAAGAACCCGGAGGAAACCCACGTGGACACGGGGAGAACATGGAAACTCCACCCAGGAGTCCCTAGAGCTGAGAGGAGAACATGCTAACTACTAAGCCACCATGCCAACCATGAAGTCGATCATATCATGATAGCAACACCATTAGTGGTTGGCATGTTCTTCTCTCAGCTCTAGGGATTCCCGGTTGGAATCCCCATCTGGGTGGAGTTTCCATGTTCTCCCCGTGTCCGTGTGGGTCTCCTCTGGGTTCTCCGGTTTCGTCCCACAGTCCAAAAACATGGATCAAGGCCATTTGAAGTCTCCAAATTGCCCCATATAGAGTGTGCCCAGCAATAGATTGGCACCCTGTGCTGGGTGTATCAGAAACGTTCTCCGCTGGATGAGCATTGGAAACCCCACCCCCACCCCCCCTTGTAGAGGGCAAAGCGGAAGATAATGGATGGATGGAACTTAAAAGAGACAGTTTCAGCTAAATTTAGTTACAATACTCAGTTGCCCTTTTCACATAGTGCTGCTGATGGTAACCACATCACATTAAAGTAGTTCCTTTAATTGCAGGGAAACTTTTTTTTCTATAAGAATAAATAAATATTAATTCGACTGGATGTTTTGGAATTACACACAATAACCAGAGAGGTTTTTAGAGAACAGTTTTCATGTATATAAGTTTTTAAAAAAGACTCCAAATGAGGTGAATTCGGGGCGTTGGCTCGTATCCCTCCGCCGTTTGGCCGCAGCACCACGGAATTCCTTCAATTGTAGATTAGATGCCGGCTGTTTGACGCACTCTGAGATACCACACGGTTATTATTATACTTATATATATTAGAATCGAGTCTTCCAAGTTAAAACAATTAATAATTTGACGAACTGTTAATTATAAAAGCTTATTACGTGCGTTGGCATGTCCGCTTCCACCTACAGTGATGCTGGAAATACTGACGCGCTAAAATAAAACTAACTAGTTAAATTTAATTAAATTCAATCAAGTTTAATTCAAACACAACCGAAAAAAAATTAAACACGTCGAAAAAAAAATGATTAATTAATATTAGATTATTTGAATTACCTCAGACAGGTGGCTCTATTTATAACCCGCATCGCTTTCTACACAACTTTTTGAACGCGCACTCGGTTCTCGTTGTACAATTGGAATTTAAATCGGTTTGTTTACTGACCTGCGAGCAGCAAACACGATGTTAAAGCCGGATTCGCCATTGTTGTGGAGTCAGATGAGTTCCCGGGCTGAAATAGCACCTGCCTCAGGTGAGCGCCTTCTGCAGCCGGCAGTCTGAAGCCACGCCCACCCGCCAGGTTTCTACCTGCCTCATTTAGTAGTAGAAGCCTGGCAGAACCCGGATGTTGACACCCTTTATAAGGATTAAATGAAATGATCAAAAAAAAAAAGAAAAGAAAAAAAAAAAAGCAGAAATCACAACTAATGAGGTCTATTTGCAGCATAAACAAAATTTGGAGCACTTCTCTTTCCTCTTGTGAAAGTCTCGCGCAGCT